>JASKGO010004268.1:0-14473 GCA_030556065.1 Holobus sp. GC000080
GCAGCGGCAGTTGCGGTGGCAGCATGCATAAGTCCTCACGTAAATATATTGGACTTGGGATTACGACGCGGATATAAATCACGTTGTGTCAGAAGCGCGGAAGGCTAAAATATAATTTAATATGCCGTTTGAATTGTGCCGCCGCCGCCTTTACCGCCGCCGACGCTCACATCTCTAATGTTGCCGCCGCCTTCTTCGTTACGGCCACCAACAGTAGTAGTCTGTATACCTCGGAGGCAAATAAAGAAATAAAAGTGCGCCACTTGTACGAAACCTACAGAAATTCTCTCTTCTTATATTTCCACTGCTGTACCCACTATATGTATAAGAAGTGGAAGGAGAAAAAGAACAAGAACGAAAGAGTTACGGCATTCAGAGCAGCGTCATTACCATTTTCTTTTGCTACGTACTCAAACTATTGCGGAATGCTCATCTTCGCATGTGCAAATTGCCAGTAAAAAATTTCACCACATGCAATTTTTGAAGTTTCACTAGTTTTCGAAACTTTTTTTCATTCATTTAAGGATACGTTTTTATTTATTTATTATTTTTTTAATAAGATGAATAAAAATATTATATTAGACAATAAACTGCATAAAATAAAAGTGGTTTTTCTATTAGAAATTATTTCATTTTTCCAAAAAAATATTAATTAATTAAAATTAATTTGTTAAAATTAATTAGACATAAAATTTGGATATTTTTCCCCGATAAATGGTAAATAATTATGAAAGTGTTAAGATATATTTAATTTTAATTAGTAATTTTATAAATAAATAGCAATTTTCCTAAATACTAATTAAAATAATAGTTTATTGATATGAAAGCGCCGGGTAATTAAATAAAAAAGACAGAAAATAACAAAAATATATTTTTTTCTTAGTGACTATTTACTTTACTAAATAATCTAAAATCTAAAATTAATTTTCTTATAAACCCAAACATAAAAATAACATAAAAAAAATATTATAAAATTTAGTAATTACTGCGACTTTTAGCAAAACTACTAAAAATATTAAAAAAAATTTTTTTTTCCTTTCATAACCCTAGGTGATTTCTAATTTTTATTGGAACTAATTAAAGATTCATTCATTTTACACCCCTTATTGTATTTTGAATACGAAACATAATTCACCACCTATCCACATATAAAAAAATAAAAATAAAAACGAAACGAATGAACAAAAGAGAGGCAAAAATCAATATGCAATTAAGGGTTGTATAGCAATCAAATAATAACAATCATTGCCGAGGCAATAAAGACGGTAGCGGACTATATGGCAGCCCTTTTAAATAAAGGGGGGATGAGTTGGTTGATGGAACGAGGGCAGAATAGGTACCGGAAGTGACGGGAAAGGGAAGGAATAAGAGACATATATAGTGTGTGTGTGTGCAGTATGGAAGACCGCACACGGCAGCCGTGAAGGTAATTTCAGGTTTAATTCAGCCCCACGTGAAATTTATTAAAATTATACACATATAGAGGTGTTTCTGGTAGAGTGGCGCAGGAAGACTTACATCCTATCCACTTTCCACCGAGCTCAAGAAAAGACACAATGTTTAAATGCAACAACGTTGTCGAATTTACATTTTAAATTTTAATCCGGTCTGCATTGGCTTAAAGCAGCAATGATATTTTCTCCCTTACAATGGAAATTCTAATGCAGAAGGTCATCGTTTCATAGGATTACAAGAAAACTCTTTTTTTATTTTACTAAAATAAAAATAAGAAATTATTTTTTTAATATAATTTCTTTAAAATATTTCCTACAGGAAAAAACAAATAATTTCCAAAACAAAAAAACAAAAAATAATAAACAAAATATAAATTGTACAAGGAAAAAAAAGCTTTTAATAGTCACAAAAAAATTTATTTTAAATGAACAAACATAATTTAAAATAAAGCCATTTAAACCATTTAATTGGACAGCAGAATTGAAAATGAATCGAGTAAAATAGCAATTAGATTTTTTAAAGTTTTTAATTAAGATTTATCGGTGTTTTGAGCGAGTTTGGCGTTAAGTGGAAACTGCAGTGAAGGTGTAGCCGTTACATTTATTCGCAAAGAGGCAAAGAGAGACGGGCAAGGAGATGGAAGAAAAGGAATAACGACGTCGTTTCAGAAGGTACACCCTTATTATATCAGTTAGTGCGTTTCTTGGGCTGTTTTCAGAGTTATTGCCGCCTCTTACAGCATGTGGCGGTTACAGCAATACCGCCGCGGTGTATAGATGTAAGCACGGAATGGATGCTGCCAAGGCAGTCACAGCATTTCTCTCCATCTCGCGCGCGAATACATTCGCCATTGTGTCTGGCAGTCTGACGAAATTAATTAAGTCAATTATAAAATTGAAATTACCTTCTCGGCTGCCTCTTTTTCTACTATAAATGCCTCCTTTTTGGCAACGCGGCTGTCGTTTCGTGGCCCCCGGTTTTTTTTAGTGCGCGCCGCGCGTAAAGTTTGCGTTTTTAATTTAATTAATTAAGGGGCCAGCCAGCGTTGGATAAGAGACGGTCGTCAGCTTACCTACGACAACAGCAACAACAATGACAACAACAACGGACTATTAATTTTAATAAACCTTCCATCTGTCTCGCGTCTGTCAACTGTTTAGGTAATTTGGGGATTTGGGGTGGAAGTATGGGGGCAGCAGAATAAAAAAAACAGTCTTCGCTTTTAGAGCGACCAGCGACGATGTTGCTGCGCTGATGAAATTGTCCTAATGCTATTCGAAATTAAATATTTAAAAGTTGCCCGCAAACTTGGTTAATGCAATCAATCACTCGAATTTGTCAGTTCATTAAAAAGAGTAATTACGCTATGTCATTGATAACTTTCTGTCTCTGCCGAACCAGATTGAATTTTTTTTTGAAACTTAAAAGGGTAGAAAAAAATATGTTTTGCAAAGTCCCAGAAAAACGGAGCACAAAGAATTTATTCAAAAAAAAAAAAAAACGAAGGACCGGAAAGAAGTGGGCCATTTTTTTGTGATTGGCTGACAAATAGGAAATACAGAAAATGAGCAAAGGGGAGTTGGTAAAAAATTCAGCATTGTTTGAGAGTCAGATTGGCTGCGGGAAGGCTATCAGAAGCTTCTTCTTTTAAATAAATGATGAAGCTGTTGTGTTGTTGTTGACGTGAAAGGTCTTTGTCCACTTTCGAGTCACAGACGACGAAAATGCACCTGTTCGTCTCACGTCTCGCCCTTCTGCGTCACGTTCTATTTATAAGTGCACCTTCACTTTAATAGCTTCTAACGTAATTATTATTTGAAATTACTTTTGAATTTCTTATAAAGTTCGTTCTATTATGGCTCCTTTTATGACTCCGAAATGCGAGTTTATCAAAGGGTTTCGAATTATTCATACCTAGGCCAAGAAGGCTCCGCTTAAAGACCCCGAAAGTAATCTTTTAAATGGACGCAAAATGCATTTTAACCATTTTAACAAACCATATCCTCTGATTTATTATTTAAATCTACACAAATCTTAATATTTCGTTTTTTCATTTCATGGGAAAAAGTTGATTTTTTTTTTCATAGAAATAAAATAATAATTAAGATTTATTATGGCAATCGTTACATTTCCAAAGTTTTATTTAAAACTTTATTAAAAAGTATTCAAAAATTAAAAATTGAGTATCAAATAAGTAAATTATAATCCGAAAACTACTGTTTTAATGAATATAAAGGGATTTACTTATTAGAAATACTAGTATACAAAATGAAGCTAAGTGTGAAGGCGCCGGGATGCCATAATTTAAGATTTAAATTAAAAAAAAAAAATCAAAAATAAAGATAAAAACTTACCGCCTCTGACTTCGCATTCCATTGCCAAATCCGAAGCCTCTTCCAAGGGACCAACAGAACTGGTAACCTCCCTTCCGTTGTGATACAGAATGACTTGATGCGGAGGAACTGCAAACAAGGAAACAAATGATTTAATTAAAAATTAAAAGCATTTTTCTTGCCGCAAATAAAGACTTTTTAAGCTCATAAGATCAACTTGGCTTTAGCTAATGCACTTATGGATGCTGTTAGTCAGAAGACCATAGTGTGTGTGTGTGAGTGTGTGTGTGTGTTTTAGCTTGTAAGTATGAAGAGCTATCTGTTTCCAACAAGTCGGGCGGAAATTGTGGACTAGAACTGAGCACTTGGGTTGAGGAAATGAAGTGGCCACCTATAGAGTTGGCGTTTTGCACAAATATACTCCCCGTTACTTAGCCACTTACTTGAGATTCGGTCTTTAACTACTGCGCCAGGATATTACTTAATAACAATGATAAGATTCTGACACATTTATGCTTCGGCCAACAACATTAGCTTTGGCTTTTGCTTCTTAGTAACAACGCACAACTCGTTGCTTCTATGCTTGCCCCTTTCCTCTATTCATCGAATTATTAATCTTTTGGGTGTTTCTTTTTTTGTGCGTGGTGCACACGTTGAATTAATTATTATCACGTGAGGATATTAATTGGAAAACGTTGCGAAATTGTTTATGCTTAGTAACAATTGTTGTAATAGTTTTGGGGCAAGTTGTTCCGTTGTTGTTCCGACCACAATAATTACGAATTAAATTAAACAACTTAGTTTCAATTTAGTTCGCACGTAGTTTGATAATTGTTTTTAGAATGGGTGTTCACCTCGTCTTCCAAGGGTTTATTTTTAGGTGGCCATTGAAGGAAATTTAAGTAATGTTTTTATTTTATTTTGTTTGATATTTTTTTTATAAAAATGTATAAAAAAAATGCTGAAATTTTTAACATCTATTTATATATATTTTTAATATTTAATACGTTTTTAATTAAAATTCTGATATGTTATGTACGGGGGAAAAGTAATTAACTGGTTTTCAACGAAGTAAACAAAATGAAAACAACAAGCCCATTAAAGCAAATAATTAATTTTTAGCATATCATTTAAATGTAATTAATATTTACAATATTAACAATATTTTTAATAGATTTATGCATTCAATATTAAAATGATTTTTGGATATTTTAATGAAGTATAACATATTGATTCTCTTTTGCAATTTAAAACAATAATTAAATTACTAAATAATTAAAAAATGATTATTTTTTATTAAAATTAAAAAGCTTTTATTATTAATAACAAAATAATTATTTGAAAAAACAATATTTAAATATTCCACAATTAGAAAGAAAATCAAAAGAATATAAAACCGACATTTTACCGCTGACAAACTTTTCTTTCATATCATAAAAAGTAAAGTAATTTAGTAATCAGCCTTAGCAATCCAAAAGGAGAAGCAAATAAAATGAAAAACAATGGCCTAGATAATCCACCGGAAACCGTACCAATGGTAAAGTAATATTGTCCATTTGCAATGGATGGAAAGCCGTTTCAATTCCAATAATGATTATGCTTATGATTGTGGCAAACGCCTAGGGTTATAAAAGTTGACGCGACTTTTTATCGTTTAATAATTGCCTCTTTACGAAGCCATATCTTTCATTCCCGTTTTGTTCTTTTATGCGTTCCATTCTTTTTCGCCGCGCAAGAAATAAAATCGTAAAATCAACTGACAATCTTTTATTTCCAAAGCGTCCAAACTTAGTTTTCCAATTAAGATTGCGAAGATTTATGCAACTGGGGAAAAAATAAATTCGATCGCGAATAATAATAATAATATCGCAATTTGAAAAATACTCGCCATCTTATTGTACCTACTTAAGTATGGTCTAATTGGACGAGATGAGTCTAGGAAAGACGTTCGACGCGTCCGTGGGAGTCAAGGGAGAAAAGACGGAATGAGGTAATCTGTGTCAACGTCCATTATCGATTAAAACGTTTGTGACAATACAGATTAGGGTAAGCCGGAACAGCCCGGATCCCATTAGCTATTTTCGAAAGGTGTCGCCGATAGCGCTCGAACGATGTTGCTACGAGATGCTCTTACTGAGAATACCGAGAATCCTGAGAATAGCAAACGAGAAGCAATATCGAGCGATTGCACTTATCAATCACGCGAAAAGAATATTTGCAATGACAATTACCTTGTAATGCTGAAATTTTATATAAAACCCTATTTAAATTAATTAAAAAAATATATAAAATGAATTTAGTTGTGAAGGCGCCGGGTAACTAAAGCCCTAAATAACACAATAAATTTTCATTTAAATTTTACGAATTTTAATAAGAATTTTAATTAACTTTGGCGATTCATTTTTTTCTTTAATTTATATCAAAAATCTGAAAAGATTTACAATCCATCTTGGGTTAAAAACAATTTTTCTAAAATTAAAGATATTACCAATGCAGACCAAAAATAAGATAAATAAAGTGATGAAACTTAAAGAAACAAACTGCACGCATAAAAAAAGCCCGGATAAAACCGTTAAGTTTGTAATTGAATTAGTACTTTACGAGTGCAAAAAGAAAACGAAAAAAAAAAGTACCGGGCAAGTTTGGTAACGTATATTTTTATTTAGCAAACAGCGAAAAAATTACACCGGTAAACGAGAAAAATGATACAAAAACATTTTCCGAGAGAAATTAAAAATAAATTAAGCGTCCCTTCCTACATGTGCATGTATACGCTGTATACGCTGGATTTTTAAGCGGACATTAATTTCTCCCCTTTTTTCTTTGCTTTTGTTTTTGTTTTTGCTTTTTTTTTTTATTATTGTTTTAGCGTTTCGTTAGAGTGCGGAGAGTCCACAGCTTTTTTTTTCCTACGCAAATATACATACTACTTATGTATCCTTTTACATAAGCACACACATTTTATATGTATCTAATACATTTAATGCCACCATAGAGAAGAAACAAAAGTATTTCGCGTTTACAAAACCACACACAGAGAGAGGGATGCAGAGCGAGAGACATGTAAACGGCAAACGATGTGAGAGAGGGCGGCAAGCGGCAATAGCAATGAAAGCGCTAGCCGCCGCCACCGCCTCCTAGCTATAGTACCGAGTATACCGAATACACTAGATACCGTTCTACATTGAAACAAATTTTGTGCTGGCGCTGTGTGCTGCGCGAGAAAAGGGGCAATAAAACGAATTAAGCTCGCTCTGGTAAAGTGTTTGGCGGAGAACAGCGAACTAGAGGGTTAAACAGAGAAAAAGCATAGTGGAGCGGATTATTGGACAAGCGAGGTTAAAAACTTAACATATGGTTGTATAATCCCGCATTAGATTTTGCCACCAGAGGAAATAATTGCTCGATTTTAACGCTTCCAACTATACCTATACTTTCAAAGGATACTTATAGTCGCTTTTTTGCAGTAATAATTTTCAGTGAAATATTTTTTTAGCATTTTTTAAGCATTTAAAATTGATTTTCTGTAATTTATCATAAAAATCTGTAAGGATTACGTATTAAAATTAAAGCAAAAACGGAATAAATGTGCTTTCATGATGAATGTGCGTGTGCTAAGTAGGCCTCAAGAATTTCTTATCAGATGCCCTTGGATAATGATAAATAATGCTAATTAACAAGGAAAGAAATATGAGGGCTGTGCATACAATATGGAAACCTTTGGGAATTTATATTTAATGTTTCGCTTAATGATCCATCATAACTGAGGAATTTCCAGAAACATCAAAGCATGAGCTAGATATGTAAAAACTCTTTGATGTTAAGCATTAAGCAAGGAATATGATACTTTAATGACATTATTTTTATATATTAAAACAAAGCTAGGGGTTCTTTATTTAAATTTAAATTAATGACTTTTCTTTTAATAAAAAATTACACTTTTTAGAGGGAACTAGAAAAAATTATATAATAAAAAATAAAGCATTTATTTTGTTGAAAAGAAATGTAAGAAAAAATAAGGTGTTTATGAGATTAATCCTGCAAAAATTAAATGAAGTTAAAAGAAAATGCCCTAATTAATCCCAGTGGATAAAACTCATTTTATTCTAAGTCATAAATCGATCCTTCATTAAAAGCTCGGATTTTTAATTACATTTTTTGCCAGCGCTTTATTTATGTAATGGTCGTTTGGGAATTTTTAATTAAAATCTTACTTATTTATTATTTTAAGTTTTTTTCTTTAAAAGCTTCTTTATATTCATAAAACATAAATTATGTATAAAATGCACAATGAAATGTTTATTTATTTAAAAGTATTATAACAGCTTATTGAATTTATAATTTTTTTTTTGACAAAATTAAATTTATCATTTCTTTTAACGAAATTAAAAACCATTAAAACAAAAACAAAAAATGCATTTAATCAAAATAATGGCGACGAATCTAATTTAAAAGCGAAACTAAAATGGCAACGGGAAGAATTCCAAGAAACTTTTCTTAATTGTGAAGATTGCCGAATAGCCGAGCAGTACAAAAGGTGCATTTGAAAAGGAATAATGGCAATAATAGTAAAAATAACAGTAACATTCCGTAGAGCTGAGCTTTTACATTACTTATTATATTGTTTCGTCTTTGTCCAATTAATTCCGACTAATTTGCCCCGTTGGAAAACGACGGCTGATTCAGCGATTTAATTAGATGCGCAAATTGTCAGCGGATGGGCTGTCGGGGACGTGTTGCCTGCGTCGTGCAGGAAAAGGGGTTGGCTGTAAGTTTCGGTTGGGAAAATGTGATGAAACCCCGTTCTCGCCAAGGTGAATTTATTGGCTTTTATTAGTCGGCATTAGAGAGAAAGTAGAGTGAGTGCTATTATACAATATTACGAAGAAGGACATTTAACTGCACACACACACACACACACACACACACACACACGCACGCACACCTAGAAATTCGTAGCGGAAATCTTCCAAATTGACACTTACCGATAACTGTCATGTTGATGGCAAAGTTTCGCGTCGGAGATGTCTTAAAGTCCACTCGACATCTGTAAATGCCCTCGTCGTCCAATTGGACCCCGTCCAATGTGAGAGTGGCCGGCTTGGACACTGTCACGAAGTACGCGCGAGGGCCGAAAGCTTTCTCGTCCGACCATTGGCGAGCTTTATTGAAGGCTCTTCCTCGCACATCAAAACTGCAATGAAAATTTACTCGTCAATTTATTTTATATTGCACGGCTTACATTTTGGTCTAAAATTAAACTGAAATTTCCTGAAGAAATAAGCTAAAAACTGATTAAATTTTTATCTCCAAAAAATTCCCCTTTTTAAAGCTTTTAATACCATTTTTCAAACTCTTAAAATAAGAAAAAAGTTATTAAATGCTATTAATAAAAATAAAATTTTATAATTTACAAAACATTTATTAATGAAGAGAAAATATTACTTTACTAAGCACAGAAGAAATTTAATACAATTTTAGAAACACAATAACCAATTCGATTTATCTATTAATTTGATACAAATTAATTTGCGCTCAAATTAATATCAAAACTACATAACTTTAAATCTGAACATTAATCGGATTTGTAACGCGTTCAATACTACCAAATTAAATTTATCGTTTTGCGAAATAATTTCTTGATTATTGCGAACATGGTACTCAATTTGTAATTTAATATTTTATTTATTAGGAAGCATTATCTTCAAATTAGCAAAGCCCTAAAGCAATAAAAGATAAGAGTATTTTGCGTTTAACAAAAGAAAAACAATAGCAGTGTAACATTTTATTTGGGTGAACCTAATTATCAAAAAGAAGTATCAAATTTTCATGGAAAAATTTTATTTATGACTTTTTTTTCCATTAAATAACACCCTTTGTGGAGAATACTTTGAAATTGAAGTTGAAATTGAATTGGTTTGAAATATTTTTATTACATTGTTTGTTTTAATTTTTACTGAAGATTTAAAAAAAAAACTAGAAAACACTGTTCCGTTTAAAATGTGAATATTGACTTTTACTTTCGGTTTAACCGTAAGTGACAAACATTAAGACAATTTCAGAAGATCTGAGAATTATTTAGAAACAATGAAAGAACAATGTTTTAATTATTATCAAAATAAAAAATATATAATTAAAAATAAGATATGAAGGTGCCGGGAAAAAGTTACGCAAAATTATCTTTTTTCTATGCAATTCAATCATTTTAAAATACTATTTTAACATCTAAATTGAATATATCTAAATTATAAATTACTCAGTTAATATTAATTTAATTTATCCCAAAAAAATAAAGAATGTTAAAAGAAATTAATTTTAAACTTTAAAACTTAAAAAATAAAATTCTCCAAAAATAGAAAGAAAGAGTTACATATCAACAAAAAAATAATAAATATTAAGTAATTTAATTAAGAAATTAAAATACAATCTTTAAACATTCAATGAACTAAAAATTTATAGGACACAATTAAAAAATCCAATGTGAAGGCGCCGGTTACGTATTGCGCATATTGACACTTTTCTCACTGTTAGTTAATTATTATTAAGCGACCTTTTATTCTCTTAAATAAATATATCTAAATTAATTATCCTTCTATAACTTTGATTACTTTAATGAACCTTACAAGAAAAACAATACAACCCAAAATAATAAAAAAAATAATTAATATGTAATCAAACATTCGAAGAAATTAAATAAATGCCCCGCACATAAAAATATCTAATCGATTACGCATTACACCTCAGAGTATTTTAGAATGTTCTTTTTAGTTTGTCAGTATTGAAATTTACAGTTCTCAACGGTTAATATTACTCGTAAGTCGTTGATTTATATGGCAAATTAGACGTAATTAAATAACCAATTTACCAAAACGATAAAAAAATATTTTCGCTTAAAGAAAAAAAAAAAAGAAGAAAATAAAAGAACAGTGATATAAAAAGTTGATTTGGGTGAAAATAAATCAAGTGAAAATAAAACGTATAGAAAGGTGGATGAAGTTGATGATATATTATCGCATGCGACATTCGTAAAGTTCTTAATGCTTCGCCAGCAATAATTCAGCCTACAAACCGTAACTTTAACGTAATATTAGCAGTGGCTTGAACACAATAACCCCTTTGTAATCCCGGTTACGCAGAAGGCTAATTATGTATATTAATGTAGTCCTGCTGATTCTCACATGCTCCACATACGCCTTCCTCGCATACACGGCTCCGACCCTTCATTCATTTAAACACTATACTGAATATGTAAATACAGGAGGCGCACCTGAATTCAACAATTCAATTACACATTCTTTTTTCTTCAAATTGTACGCAGGTGTTGTGCTAGTTTTCATTTCGGTTTCTATTGATTATTATAAATTTCAATAAAATTTCCGAAGAAGAAGAAGGCAAATGGAGACGTGGAAGCATTCGCGTCGCGTTGATTCGGCAAATGTTGCGAATTCACGCTTTACGAGTCCTGTGGGGGAGGCTTTCAAAAGAGTCGCGGTGTCGACGTACACTTTAAAGTCCTTGGCGGCGAGCGGGGCCGCGACGCAGCCAAGGCGGCGGTAATGATAAAGAAGCAACTAAGCGGCGTGCAAATTAAAGTGAAACGGAAATGATGTAAAGTTTCGCTCGCCGGCTGTTTCCTCTAATACTTTTAACACTTTTGCGACTATTTCATTTCGCAGATTCTTTGCCCAGATGAAAACGCACAACTTCATTTCGTTTATTTTCTTACTTATGCATGGAAATATTTTATTCAACTTTTTGCAATAAAAAATAAAATATTACTGATTTATTTCATTTGGAATTATCTTTCTGCAAACTAAAAATCTAAAATGAAAATTTAATTAAAATATGCGCTTCAGGTATAATTATAAAATTAAATTGTCAGAGCAGATTAAAACAAATTCATGTAATTATTTTAAAATATAAACGGAAGAAGAGATAAAGTCAATATTTAATTAAATATATTAAAAGCTTATGAATCGATGAAAAGCAATTAACAGGATAAAATAATTACTTTTCAATTTCACTCGAATAATAAATAATTCATTTGGAATCATTAAGCTCAACTGAAAGCCAAAAAAATAAATGGAAATTGCTTTATTAATGTTGTTATTATTATTATTAGAGTCGTCATTAGAAATTCATAATTATTATTAATATGCGCGGGATATTTAAGTAAATATTTACGGGATTTTCATAATCAACGACCACTAATCGTGTACATCGTCAAGATAATTAATCTTTTTGATTAATCATCTTGGCATAAATATGCTACCACTACTTTCGCCACGCTTTTCTCTATAGGTACATCGGGGAGACCCACACTAGTAAATAATATCTTTACATAATATTTTCGTGTGTGTGCATAAACAGCCCCCCGAATCGAGCCTTTTGATATAAATATGTACGTATCTTATTATTCAAATGTCTGATGCTTATTTATTAATGATCCATTTATCATATTTTTGCAATAAATACGGAACACTAAACACGAGAAAGATATAATTTATTAATGCCGAAAATGAAACAACATAAAAATAGAATTCTTCAAATTAAACCTTTGATATTTGTCTTTTTTGTATAATAGTTTCACTATAGCTAACGACAATTGCTGTATTATAATAAGAAAAGCATAAAATCAATAAAAAATATTTTCCAAGAATTAAAAAAATGAATGAAGTAAAAACGGGCTACAAAAAAATTGAGTAAAATTTTAATTTAAACAAGAAATTAATTAACATACATAATTTTAATTATGAAATTCGAAAAACTTTAGAAAAAAATTCAAAAAATTAATATTTACTGAATTAAACTGAAAAAAATTGATGTGAAGGCGCTGGGCAACGCAATGTTCAATAGAGCAAATTGAATATTTTTACCTCATTGACCTAAAAGTTATAGTAACCTTTTATTATGTGCATTTAATCAAATGTATATTTTTTTAGTACAACTGAAAGCTGTGGATATATAAAAAAAGTTAAATTATCTAAAAAAAAAAAAAAGTTTCTGAGAAAAACATTTTCAAGGAAAAAAGTTTTTGTAAAAATATATCTCAAAAATGTAAAAAAATATTATATATCAACAAAAAAATAATAAATATTAAGTATTTTAATTAAGAAATTAAAATAAAATCTTTAAACATTCAAAAAAAAAAACAAAAATTAACAGGACAAAATTGAAAAATCCGAAGTGAAGGCGCCGTAAACCTATTGCGCACATTGACACTTTTCTTTCTGTTAGTTAATTATAATTAAGCGACCTTTTTTTTTCCTCTCAAATGAATATATCTAAATTAATTATACTTCTAGTCATTACATTACGTTAATGAAAATTAAAAGAAAAACAATACAACAAACAAACAGAAAATCAATAAATTAAAAAAATATATTCTCAAATTAAAATGCAATCAGACATTCGAAGAAATTAATTAAATGCACCGCCCATAAAAATATCTTATCGATTATGCGTTACACCTACGAATAAATATCTTAGAGTGTTCTTTTCAGTTTGTCGGTATCGAATTGTACAAATCCCGCCGGTTAGTATTATAGGTGGCAAAAGAGACTCGCGAGTTGAAACTTTCAAAGGATTTTACATTTTCCACATATTGTACCCAGCCACACGCACACACAAACACACACACACACAGAGCTGCATGGTTTGAATGTATGAAACGCAGAAGTAAATACATTGAAATACTATGTAATATAATGGAAACACACGAGAAATGTCCCATTTCAGTAAAATTTCTCCCTTTCTCTCTCCTTCTATTCCTTGCTGAGGTGCTTTCCTCAACAACGCGCCAGAGAACATTCGCAGCGAACGGAAAAACTTCCAAAGCCGGCGACCAACAATTTCTTATATTTCCCTCTATGTAACACACCTGTACATATGTACGCGAACTTATTTTATGCTTCACGTTCGCAAATTTCCATTTCCTTACATTCATTCCATTCGTCATAAATAGCGTTTCGTGCGCGCGATTTTCGTTGATCGATTCGCCGCAAAATAAAGTACAATTTTGCAACGCGCGGAATTGTTCGTAATTCGGAATTTTCGCAAATTGTGTTTACGCAGTCGAAAGATTTTTTCCACCGTTTCTTTCTTTATTCTTTATGTTTTTTTATTCTTATTTTTTTTTTAATGATAAATTCGCTTCTGGAAATTTCTAGAGGTTTTAAAGCGATTGCACATTTTCATCTTGCGGCCATCGCTTGTTTATACATATTTTTATGTGTATGCGAATAAGGTCCTTCATCATCCCTTTGCACCCTGATGGAATTTATTCAAGACTTTACTTGGTAAAGTATGTACGGGTATCTAAGTCCTATACACTTAAATGTGTGTGTGCGCAGAATACCGGGTGTCCCAGCGAAAAGTATCCACCCGGAATAACATGAAAACTACTCATTTTAAGAAAAATCCGTGAGAGAAGACAATTTTTGTTGTTAGGGGGACATCTTTTGGAATATTTCGTTATGGCGTAACTGTCTTAAAAGGCATTGGGGGTCGAGTGACCACTCATTTTAAAGAGAATATTTTTTTCAATATTTTAGTGAAAACCGCATTTAAATCGATTCAATAGTTTAGTTGTAATTAATTAATGAAATTGATACAAATTGCCCATTTCCCCTTGTTTTCAGATCACAATAATAACTTCGTAACCATGGAAACATTAAAACCTTAAG
>JASKGO010004270.1:0-22995 GCA_030556065.1 Holobus sp. GC000080
TAGATTGGTTTGTGGAATTAATATACTCGTTATTACTGTTTAGTGGGTGACTTTATTTCTCTTTTCTTTTTTTTTTTGAGCCAGAATACTTATTTTTACATGTTATTAGCTTAATGCTAACTTTTTTACATTCATTCTTATCACTCATCCTTCCAACATTCACTCAGCTCTCTCATGCAACCATTCATACGACAATTTTAACTATACGTTACAATAGATATGAAAGCTTTGCTTTGTATAATAACAATTTAAAAATGATTTTAGCGACATATAAATTAAACGCCGCAGTATAAATTCGGCAAGTGTAATAATAAAAATGAGCCCGAGCTGATTTATAATGTTCGTATAATTCTTCTTTATTTTCATACAAAGTTATGGGCCATATTTCTTGGCTGCCAAATAAATTACATCCAACGGGTATTCAGCTCAACTCTATTAAAGTTAGTTTGGTGGGTCACCGTCCCTAGCGCGCTAAACGCGAAACTCATTTCTCTTTTAATTCTCTTCTCTTTTCACAACTTTTTTTCTCTTCCTCTTCTTCTTCTTCCTCGGATGCTGCTTACTTGCCTCCTTCTTACAATTTTCCCTTTTCCCTTCTTTCTTTACTTTCGTTATAGCGGCCCTCTCTTTCCGATCTGCTAGTCGCAGAGCAGAGCTTTCCGGAAAAACAAGCACATTAATTACTTTCCAACGAAAGTTCCAATAAGATTACTCATTAAAATCATCATCCTACATGTAACTAACTGTTTTATTTGCGCGGCTCACAAATTTATGTATATTCAGTTGGCAACTTCTCATGAACATTTAACTGTTTGCACATGGAATCAAATCTGGTTATTTATATTTCCGGTTTTTCGTTCGAATAATAAATGTTACAATTTTAGAGGATTTACTGCCGTTCATTTAAAATGACATTTTTATTTTCGAATTTATTATGCCTTTACAACCAATTAAAAATAATAAGTAATGAAAAAAAAAAAATAAACGAAAAATGAATTTATTAACAACCGACAGACAATAGTACAAAGAGTAGCATAAAAGTTAGAGGATCTTTAAAAATAAACGTAATAACTTTATGCAAAAGCCAACTCAAGCAAAAACGAAACAAAAAAAAACAAAAAACACGGGAAATGTAATATTATTTCTATTTGCTGCTTCTAAAAGCCCATTCGAAAGTCGTAAAACCAAAAATAACTCGTTTGAAATGGGAAAAAAGTAAATAATAAAATTTGTAAATAAAAGGAAAAAAAAATGAAATAAAAAAACAAAAAACAAAGTAAACACAATTACGACTTTTCCATAAGCGGCGAATGTAATTGTAAAAAATAAACAATTATTATGAACGAAAGGCTCGCGGAGGGCATTAAAAAAAAAAAAAGTTAAATTTTCCATGTAATAGGTCCTTAAGCTAATGTTGCCACGATGATCACGATGGAATTGAGAGAAGATAGATGCAGTGTGCAGCGGCCACTAAGCTCTTGAAAGAAAGAGAGAAGACCGAGCCGAAGAAGACGAAGAGACGAACGAGAAGGAGGATGATGGTAAAGGTGAACGTCCATCTCGAAGGTCGAGCGCGCAAGGTCAACGCATATAACAATTAGTTTATAATTCTTTCAAGGTAATAATTTTCAGTCTAATCAAGGATAAATTACATACATCACGTCCGACTATTAAACAAAACTCTCTCATATGAAGATGTAGCATTAATTACGGACTAATTGCAGAGGCCTCTTCATTATATATTTCACAAAACCTAATCAGTTTTCGAATTCCGCGCGCGCAATTTTCCCTCCTAATTGGCAATTTTATTTTTTCAACAAAAAAGTTTTTATTAAAAAAAAAAGAAAGGACTTTATTTACTATAAAAGAAAAAAAGAAAGAAAAAGAAATAAGTCAAAATAATTTATTTATGAGCGTTAAGTAAATGCACTTTGCAACTAACGCCCACATAAATAATGCTGCAAATGTTCTTGGTTTTCATTTATGGCCTGCACTTTCTGCAATGACGCAAAAAGTTCGCATAACTTGTGCGTTTATTATTAATACCAGAAGCCCAATATTTATGCGTAAAGTTTTTCCGATCTTGTATACAATTCGAGGCATTATATACCGAAAAAGTTTTATCGTTCCGCTTTATTTATTATTTCGCCGCTCGCTTGGCCATTAAGTGATTAATAACGTCGAATAAATATAGATTTATTAGGCGCACGCAAAAAGTGGCACAAAGTCATTAATTTTCTCCGAAAAAAAAGTCCATTAAATTTAGAAAATTAATCGATGTTTTTCAAAGACTTTTTATTAAACATTTTCCATTAGAAAATTTTTTCATTACACCAAACTAATAAAACTGAATTATAATTTTAAAAATTATTCATTATAATTGTTACTATGGCTTTTTGTTAATGAAACTTTGTTTGTTGATGAAAACCGCAAAATTAAACATTAGTTGTCAACAAACTTTATTTAAAGGCATTATTAATTTGCAAAATTAATTGCCATAAATTACAAAGTAAATGCTTAGTACTTCACTTTAACGACTTTTCTAAGCATTTGCTTACAAAATTAATTCAAATTGTAATTTTATAAAAATTGTTAATAAATTTTCTACAAATTGCCGCTTTGACAAGTTCATAATTAAAGCAAGTAAAATTTTTAATTAATTTCTTTTTGAAAATTGAATGAAATTAACTTAGCGCTTGAAAGCATTTATTTAGCAGTTTACCATTTATTACGAACTTCTAAATTGCTTCTTTGCATTTCTAATTGGCAACATTCATTCGAAACAATTAATAACGCAGATAGATATAAATTAAGAAAATAGAAACTGAAAGAAGTTATAATGAAGGAGTAATTATCGTCCTTCTTTAAGAGACAAAAAACGAAAATGATGAACAGTATATTAAATCACGTACGGGCTATAAATCATGATTTTGTTCTCCGAGCTCAATTAGAGTCATTGTTAAGGGATTTTGTTTAATTAAAATTTATGACGCTCCGAGTTCGTTTCGAGCATTATACAGCCTTTACTTTTTTTATTATAACTTTCAGCTTGAACGAAAATGGAGCTTTATTTTTATCAGTTGCATATAAAAATAAACATCAATTTAACCAATTTCATAGTTAATTTTTCAAAGCAAAAGCAATTAAAAGCAATTTATTATTTCCGAGTAAATTGAGAAAAGTTTTTTAATTAAAATGAAAAAAAAGTTTTTTTTTAATGACTCACCTGATCACCCATGTCGTATCCGTTGCTGTTTTGAAAATTCGAATTTGGAATGCTCAAGGAAAGGTCAACGTTTTCGGTTCGCTGAAACAAAGAACAAATTTGCAATTAGAGTAATTTATTGCGAATGCGAATTTTATTTTTTTCGTTTCGTTTTTTATGCGGTGAATTAAAATTACAAAATTACCCAATTATACAATCGATCGATTGCAATGGTAAAAGCGATTGCGAAATCATTGAAATAAATCAATTTTCATAACTGTTACAAGTACAGACAGTCTATATTGCTATCGCTGTAATAAAACAATCGTTTTAGGTTTCATCGCAGCTTAAATTATTTATTTGGAAGTGCATAAAACTTTATTCTGTGTCCAAAATGCACATAAACTGCACCGAAAAAAGCGATAAAAGCTCAGTTTGCCTTTTGCATTACAACTAACACTATAAAAATTTAGTTTAAAAAAAATGTTCTTAAAAAAAATTCTGATTAAAAGAGCTTATTTAAACAAAAATGAACTTATTCATAAAAACAAAACAAAAATATATTAACAATTAAAATCAAATAAATAAAACTCAGACAATAAAATTGGATTTCAAATGGAATAAAACAAATCCATAAATAATATACCTCACTAAAAAAAAAAAAAAATATAAAATTAAATCAACATTCAAAAACGAACAGACAGAAAAAAAGGAAATAATGCACATTTTTACAACGGCGCGCAATCATTTATTAACGCATTTAATTCACGCAGCGGACATTTTCGACGCTCGAAACTGCCAAATATATTTTTTATCTTTATTTGATTTTAATGTCCCCTTTTATATGAGCGAGCAAAATTAAATCAGCGTCAGAATTTTTTTTTTATTGATTTACGAAGGGCAGCACACACGCAGCAGACGCACAGTTACAAAAGAACACAGAGAGCGAAAACAAAACTCGAAAAAAAAAACACGGGGAAAAATTCACGTGTGGACATAATATTGTGTAATATTATTATCGAGTGGCGCGCGTATAAAGGCAAAAAGGGTTGCATCAGCGAACAATTTTTAATTTTCAATTTGACCCCTCGCGATTCAAGCGAAACGCAATTATAATTTTAATTAATATTTCACTCGGCGTGCACATGCATCGACTACAGAAAAAAAAGAGTTCAAAACCTGAAAAAAAAAACGAAATAATAATAATAGGCATATTAAAAAATTTATACGTGAGTATGCACTTTGCGAGCGGCCGTAAAATATACCGAACATTTTTTTCGCCAGACATTTGCAGCAGCAGCAGCAGCAGCAGCAGCCGCGCATTGCAAATTATAATTAAACAAAGTTTTCATTCGAATATAATGAGAGATTAAAAGTAAACACAGACGTACATACGAATAATACATTTCGGATTGCCATCGCGGCGAATTTCTACTCAAACTTGTACAAACTAAATTACCGCCTCCTCCTCCCCCCTGGTCCCACTCTTCGCCACCGCCGCCACCCATTGAATTTGATTAATTTATACATGCACACACACACACACACACACACACACACACAGAGAGGGTTTATATGCATGTGTAAAGGTACATTATGTGCTTGTTTTAAAGGTGTGTAAAGTACAAGAGAGAGAGCAGTTATCAAAGAATAAGCAAGGGAAACAGGGAGAGAGCAATGAAGAAGTTATACAATTGCAGTGGCACTATAGGAGCGAGTCCTAACATTCAAATGGGGGTTGCGAAAATAAACGAAATTCTAATTTACTTATCCCTTTCACTCTGAACACTGCCAGAAGACAATGATAGATGAGACGTTTTACCTACACTGTTCGTCTATACGGCGCTCCATACTTCATCTATTAATAGTTTTGTTAGTTAGTTAGTTAGTTTAATATTTATGGCGAAATTCAATATTGCATTTGCTTCCAACAACCAATTATTGACTAGACATTCCATTTAATCAATTCCGTTGTTTGTCTCTTGTTTGCGAAATGGCTTTTACACTAGTTATTATTGTTATTATTACATACTGCATTTATTACAAATCTAAAGGGGATTGTTTTTTTTTTTTTTTTTTTTTTTGTAATAGTTCATTTAACATTTGTATTTTATATTTCCGAGCGATTGTGTTTCTTTTGATTTTTAATTAGTTAAAAAAAACATTGTAATACAAAAAGAACAATAATAAAATTAACAGAACAAATAAATAAATGAAACAATAGGCAAATGTATAGAGAGCATTGGTTTATTAAATACTGGATTAACCACTGAAAAACTAACAATAAAATTATGCCAAACCGAAAAATTTGCAAACAATAATGGGAACTAATTATAAACACTTAAAATTATACAAACAAAAAGCTGCTATTGTTTCGCAAATAACGCATTATTCTGCCAATTTACTGCGGCCGTATATAGAAAAGAACAAATTTCCATCTCGCTATCTGATAAACTGCATTAATTATTATAGCTATACGCGCTGAAAAACAAAAAGAAAAGTATTTAAGAAATTTCACCGGAAGTGAAATTCGATTCGGTGTATGTTGGTATGAGCTATCAGCAGCAGAGGGAGCCAATTAAATGGCCGTTATCGTAAATAGTTAATCGGAATTTAAGTGAAAATCAAAGCGGTTTTTCTTAATTGAAGCAATTTGCTAATTACTATACACTGGGCACTATAAATACAAAAGCAGAAAAGAAACAAAAATGGAATGCCAGGCCAATAAAATTAGCGACATATTTTCTGCGCACAGTAATTGCCGCTTCTTTTTATTCGCATTATTATTTTATATTAAAACTTATCATAGCAGCGCTATCGATCTGAATATAATAAAATTTACAACGTTCGGGAAGCCTTAATGCATTTATGTTAATTAAAGCAATATAATCATGTCGATCGTTCCACAATATGATTTTAATTAAACGAAATTACACGTACTAATGTTATGGATTATCCTGTTATATACGTTCTAGCATGCAGATGTAAATACAGAGTGCTACAAAAAGTTATTATTTCCGAACAATAGGTAAAGGTAATTGAAAGAAGAAAAAAAAGCAGCAACACACAACCAATATTGTTGTTGTTTTTTCGTTGCCTAATTATACTTATTTATACGGCGAACATCCGATAGCAACAATTTCGATAATTACGATAAACATTGTAACATTGCGGAAAATATAATATGTTAAACGTCATTTTGTATTGGGTTCGCGATCATTAAAGCTCAGATATTGAGAGATAATAAAAGTAAATACTCGATGGATAATAATAGAGTTGAACCCTCGGGGCAATTTCGAAGGAATATTAAGGATAATGGACCGATTAGTAAGGATGCTGTCCTCTAAATGTATCCATGTATGTATTACATAATAAGCCTTTAAAAAACCACTTTTTTCAATCCGCAAATTAATACGCATGCAATTACAACTTTGCAAACTAGATTTGCAAATAAATGAATTTACCTTTGGTTTAGCGGCCGCGGCAACTAATTAAAAGTCCGATTGGCTCTCCCGACTCGCAAATAATTTCGCACGAAAATTTTGATGATGTCGCATATTTAAAATATAGTATGCGAATAGTATACAAATTTATATGTAGTAAGGAAACTTTGTCAATTAACCAACACACAGTAATTCGCTGTTGTTTGCGCCGCCGATGATGACCGGCGCTCTCAGGCCCTTAATTAATTAATATAATGTAATTAATAAAATTAGCGAATTAAAACTTTATTCGAAATTACTGGCTG
Source organism: Holobus sp. GC000080 (assembly GCA_030556065.1). Lineage (NCBI taxonomy): Eukaryota > Metazoa > Arthropoda > Insecta > Coleoptera > Staphylinidae > Holobus > Holobus sp. GC000080. The sequence continues at coordinate 6,954 of JASKGO010004270.1, forward strand.
GCAAACAACAAGAACAACAACAACAACAACAAAAGTTTTACAGCATAACTCGTTAATTAATTGGACAAAATTTCGAGTTTATGTGGTTCGCGTTTTAGTTGCGCTTTGGCCGCCGATGCGCTTATTGGTACATGCACATTCAGAAGAGAGGATAACTGTAAATGCAATTATCACCATTATTATTTTGTAGTTCCGTTTCAAGAACATTGCTCGGCTGCAATTTAAAAGAAATCAGTATTCTGTTTCGGTCTTTATGTTTACGAGAGATTATTATTCGATTTCCACATAATTAATTTTTTTGCGTTTCTTTTTCTCTTCTTTTTTTCTGTTGTAATTTTATTAATAAAATTCATTTTTTTCCCTGCAGAGAAAAAAAAACCATACAATATCTTGAAAATATGGCGCAAAGGGAAAAAAGCAATTCCCTTTGCAAGCCATAATCCTATCACCCTTTAAAAGCGAGCCAAAAGAAGAAACGAAAAATAAACAAGAAAGAGCATTTATTTAAGAGAAACTGGAAAGTTTCGCTGATGCTTTACAGCGAAACTTGTATATTGCATTTGCTGCGCGAAGAAACAAAAGCTTTTATGATTTACCACTTCACATTTGTGCTCTCGCACTAAGAACCATTATTGTATAACTTAAATTCTCCGTGCTCTTTTCTCCACTTGCGCGGGCACAAAACAAATAATTCATATTTAAAATACAAAACAAAAAACAAAAAAACGAAAATGAAAACAAAAACGAATTGAAAAAGAAAAAACAAAACGGATTTTTTAGCATTAACATTGCTTCGGGATGCAATAAGGCATAAACAAAGCGAAAACGAAAGTAAATGATGATGGAAAACATTAAACAGCGCGCAGAAATCAAACAAAATCCCATTATATGACGATTGAAATTGCTGATTGGAAATTTCCACCATTTCCCTACTGCGGCCCATTTGCTTTCGACGAAATTGCTCTTCCTGAAAATCTCCGCGCCACACATTTATATTTACATTAACTTTGTAGTTTTAACACTTTTAACCATAAAATACCGCGAGAGCAGCAAAATGTATAGGAGGAAAAAGAAACGAAATAACAACACTGCATTGGGCAATACGAAAATCGGAGCAATTGCGCAATTGTTACAGCAACGGCATAATAATTCACTCCTAATTGCCACAACCGAAAGATTCTTATCTTTAATAATAATAATAATATGATGCAATTGAAGTCGATGGAAATCGCGAAAAACCATCATAAAAATAATCGCGCTTTTTAAGAGCGCACTTAAATGTAAAACGAAACAAAATAAAAGAAAACACGACAGCGGATAAGGACAAAAAAAAAGAAACAAAAGAAAGAAGATGAAAAAAGAGTATGCGAACGATGTGCACTGAAATTAAATTTAATTTATGATTAAAATTCCTTGACTAATAACAGTCATAAAAGTTGAATTCGCGGCGCAGCTTTTATTTTACGAGAGAAAAGGAAAGCAATTTCGCGGCGAAAAAGGACCAAATCGATGCGCCCTTCATGTATATTGTATACCATATACACACACACACACACACACACACACATACACATACAGAAACCTAATCGCATTGTATGAAGCCATAAAAAATCCCAATTTTTCTTTCCACTCTTCCTTTTATGTGCCTCTTTCCTCTTCCCTATTCGGCAACTTTAATTTAAAATTCATTTTCATTTACCTTATACCTATATATAGGTATACTAATTTATGCGCATGTGAACACTGACAATCTCAGTTCGAAAGCTGGTTCTTCGGCGTAAATAGGAAAAAGCCCTGCACACGCACGCACACACACACACACACACACACACACAGAGAAAAACGGATTAAATTAGAATTAGAAATAAACCCATAAAGGGCAAACAAACTCTTCACTTAATTATCTTTCATCGCGCCCATAACTGTTCACTAAAACCTTAATTAGCTCTATTAAAATTTTACTCCGACTCCACATTTGCAGCTGAACACCACAAAACTTACACTCAAAATATATTTTTAGTTTTACGACTGTGTTTTTTGAAATATATGCACTATAGTTTATGAAAATACACCACAAAACATCAGTGGAAATTATACAAACTCATATAAATTGCACGCATCTGTCCGAAATTTATTTTAAATTAACAATTACTTCCAATTACTTCCCTTTTTATCGCTTGTAATTTTTTTTTAATGCAAAACCTAATAACTATTTTATATCTTTAATATTCTCCAATAAATGATTTTTAGAAGAATGTTTTTTTTTTCTATATTTTTGCACTATAATTTAAATTTAATTTTAGTTGATAATTTTGATCCATTATTAATACCAATATAATATTAAAGAAGAAAAAAGAAACATATAAAACAGTTAAGCAACCATCTTAATTGTTTCACTCTGTATGAAAATATAGAAAAAGTAAATTACTAGTTTCAGAGAGCGATGGAAATAAATAATAAGCGGAAAAGTTGCTCCAACTAAACTTGAACATACACACACGCACGCACAGCACACACACACACAAATAGATGATTAAAAGTAATTTAATTTTCAGCTCTTATCTTGGGCATATTTAATTAAGCACTCATACACACACATGCACGCGCACACAAAAGGCGCCCACACACACACACACACACACACACACACAGATCCAGAGATGCGCAACATATAGAAACTTTGATCATAAATGGAAGGAAACCGAGTGTGAGAGCTTTAAAGCACAAGGACGACGAAGAAGGGAATGAAAGGGAGACGGAAGAATTGCTAAAAATGTTAAATTACAACAAAAACTAATTTCAACTTTTTAATTAAATTTCATTCCGACCAGCAGCCACAGTCAACCAGTCAAGCCGTTGTTGCGTTTAGGACTCTCTCCATTCGTTCGCTCAGCAGCAGCAGCAGCAAAGTTGCGTTCTTAATATAATAGGCGAAAAAATTGCATATTAATAATTCAAAACGAAATATATATGCACATGAAGGAAATTTAATTAATGAAAAACTTTATATTCTCTATAAACTAATTAAAATTATTCATTCTCCCATCTTTTCTCTGTATTAATAAATTAATTAGAAATATTTGAAGAAGAAAAATTAGAAATTAAAAACTTTAAAATTGAAATTCCATAACATTAACTTCTAATCTTCAATTAGTTTTTTTTTTTCTTTTGAAGAAACTTAACATTTAATTAATACAGTACTACAAACTTCATTATTGTTTCAAACACCCACTTAAAGCATTAAAATATTGCCATTTATTTGAGCCCACAAGTAATTGGCGGAACATTCCGGCGATGCATTAGGTTTAGGATAATCTGAGCTTGCACGTGCGTCAATTAATGGCATTTGATTATTATTTATGGCTGGTAATAAACGTAAAACTTGTAGTTTTGCAAAATGGGAAAAAAAACGGTGAAAGTGCGGCGCAATGCAAACATTCAATAAAGTCATTTGCAAATTGCCCGTTTCTGATACCGTGGCGGTGAATGATCATTTTCGAAAAAACGCACACAGGCAATAAAATACACGACTATTGCATGTGTTAACTTTAGCTAATTTTTACTGCACTTTTACAAAACAACAATAAAATTATATGAAAGTTTGTGTTGGCTAATGAAAACCACTTAAATTTATGCCGTTTCCACATTTGTCCCCATGAAAAACCATTAATAACAAACTAAATAAACCAAAATACAAAATAATAAGTAGGAACAATAAAGTTGCATTTTTGTTGCAAGTGGAAATAAAATTGCAACAGTTTATATTTGTAAAAATGGATAAGATTTTTTTTTTTTTTTGGTTGGTTACTTTTTAAGTAGAAGCGTGGAAAACTGTAAAATTTTTGAAATCGTTTTTTGCTCTTATCGCGCTTCGGCAGTAAAACGCTTAATAGCAATTTAATTACTTTACTATAATGGATTTTTAATGTATCTAATAATTGGTCGTGAGAAAAGTAGTATTTGGACAGCAAACAAAAAAACAACACAAAATCTAGAACAAAATACTAAAAAAACAAAACAAGAAAAAGAAAGAAAGAAAAAAAAACAAGAAATGAATTAGTAAAATCCAGCAAATGTATTTTTTTTTTTAATAATAAACCGCAATTTTCTCAGTGCAAAGAAAAAGAAAAAGAAGAAATATGGATTAAAAGTAAAAAGCAGAAAGAGTCGAAGAAATTAATGGGCGAAATTTCGATTTTAATTAGCGGACCAGCGGGGGCTTTTATTTATTACAACAATTTGGCTTGTGTTCATTATAATATAATTTATGGGGAGTATTTAGCAATGAAATTAATGTTGTGGAATGAGCTATAGGCTGAAATTTATGGATCCGGGAAAATCTCATTAAGAATGAAGTTGTTGGGTTTAAGGGCCCCCGGAAAAGCGAGCAAAACAGCCAGTAACACACAATCGACGCTGCAAGAAGGACAAAGATGAAGCGCAGAAGTGAAGAGGACGCCCGAAATGCGGGAAGAGAGACAGCAGACTTGTGGAAAAACATTCAAATGCATTTTTGCGCTAAAACGAGTAATGTTTTATTAATAATCGCCGGCACCAGCGCAGCCCGAGCAATTTGTATTTTCTCTCTCTCTTCGAAATTACAAAACGTGTAATTACTAGTAACAATAAATTACGGATATTTTATGCCGTAGTACAATGTAATTAGCAATTATTTATTGCTTTATTGTGTGCTGTGTGCAACTTAGTTATATTGTATTTTTATAAAAAATGATTTCTATTTTTTTTTAATTGCTTTGCTTAATTTATAGCTCAAAGATTATAAATTACTTTTTGAAGGAACTCACAATCGCTAATTATAAAAGCTGCGAGTTTTCGTTTTGTTTTGCCACATATTAATTACTCAATTTATTAATAGAAAAATACCATTTTATTGTTAATGTACTCATAGATATTTATATTTTAGAATTAAAGTGGTAATTACTTTTTAATTGAATAATTAAGGTCAAAGATAATAGGCCTACATTTCACGAAATAAATTATTATTATACGTAAAAGTAAACGAATTCAATTTTAAAAAATAGAAAAACGAATAAAAAATGAGAGAGAGGAGCAAACAAAATGCAAAAAGCAAATAAAGAAATTGGCATAAAAATAATCGGATCCCGAAGCGATAAAATACGCGAGGAAATTTTGCCGGGTTGCCAGGGCAACAGTTTAGCATATAGTGTGCATGGTGCACGGGAAGACAGATAGTAGCAAATTTTACGATTGCATTAATAAAAAAGAGAGCACGAGGAAAAACAGTTCGGAAAAGCTCAACGGCAAAGCAGAGAGGCATAAAATGTCGATAATAATTTTTGCAGCACCAGGAGAAAAATTGATACTAAAACTTTAAGAGAGCAAAATTCGCAATTTTTTTTTCGTTTGTACAATTAAAAATAAATATACCAATTTACCGAACGCATAATATTTTTTCAGCTTACATATCAAATTAAAAACAAACAAAAAAAAACAAGAAACGAAACAAAGAGCAATAAAAATCCAATTGTTCTTTTCGTATAAAACGACCGAAAAAAAAGCACGAAGAAAATTAACTGAAAATAAAAAAAAAGTTTGTTCGTTTTGTATTTTTAATTCGAAGCCATTACGATTACGAAGATGTAATTATTTAAAATTATATAGTAGTCGACGTAATGGTGGATGATGTAAAAAGTAGGCAAGTAAATTACAGGTTCTTATGGGAAATAAAACTTATCGATCTCTCGTAAACGAACTAACTGTTCTTCTTTTCCACTGCTTACAGCACACAGAGAGAATCTTTTCTTTTCTTTTTCTCGAACACAGTTTAAATAAATGATGCACATAGTGTTTGTAAATATATTAGCAAACATATTCCTTAAATGCCAACAAATTAGCACCTCAAGTACAATTAATTGCAATTTGCAACAGTGCGAGCGGCGTGCGAATCGACGAATTAGAAGGTTCTTCGTTTCTGCAAGCGCACAGATGTAAATGTATAAAAATGGTGATTGCGTTAATTAGCAAGGCTATTTTTTTTTCGAAATTGGCTTTTTTTGTAAAGCGAACGCATAGACGACGAAGTGTAGCGGACCTTAAAAGTCGCTTTGGAAAATGAAAAACTAGCTCAGCTCTTGCTACTTGTTGTAGCAGCAGCAGCAGCAGTACAAATCGGCAAGAGTAAAAGAAGAAGCAAGTGAGCCAGCGAGCAAATAGTAGACAAACAAACAAATTGAGAGATTTGCTTAGGGAGTTGCGTAAGAATTTAATGAAAACTCCCCGGGGAAATTATCCGCCATCATCTTTGTGGATACACCGGCTGTGCTGTGCTGTGCTGTGTGCAAGATGAGGATTCAATATGGGCAGCACTTCGGGGACTCGTCTTCCGCCACCGCCAGCTAGTTTACAGTGTTTTATCTACGAAAATAGACCGGCAAAATTGACTATTATTTCGAATTAAAGCGACTCTTCCGGAACCCTTTTGAAAACATTCAATTTTATTGATTTTAATTCCTTTTAATTCGCTTCTAAGCTACGAGTATAATATGTATAATGCAAGATCAAAGATAATTGACAATTCAATTTTTAAAACAAAAAGTGATTTATTTTAGTTGCAAACAAACAGAACTATTAATCTGAAATTTCTCTAATAACAAATATAGAAGAGTGGATAGAAGAAAAAGAAGAAGCAGAAGAAGCAGAAGAAGCAAAAGAAGTTATTCGGGTCAAGGCTGTTTAGTTGTTGATTCTTTTTTTATTTTCAGCTTATTTTTAGCGAATAAATAAACGGCTATTGGAAACTTTGCTTGAAAATTTCCTCGGATCTAGGTCAGCGTATAAATTTTGTTTTAATTATAAACAAAGAGAAACTCGAAAAGAAAATTAAAACGGCCAATTTATAAATACACGCGAACGAACAGGATATAAAATTCATTTAAAATACACAAACACACACACACACACACACACAGAGAACGACCACCACTACTACCATAAAACTTTCCAATGCTACCGATAAACAGTCAATAATTTATCTTTTATAATTCCATTAACGAAACTTTATACTTTTCTATTTAATGCTAAACACCCGCCGGCTACCGTTTTACCTTCACTATTCTCTCCGTAAATGTTTTTTTTTTTCAGCTCAATTCCTGTTTCGGGACGGAAAACAATTTTTTGATTGGCATTAATCGATTTGCTTTGTGAGCGCGTTACATAAATTAAGACCATTTTACCGTTTAAGATAAAAAAAAAACAACAACGAACTTTCTCAAAGTTTTTAATTAATAAAGTTTTAAATTTTTTATTACTCGGCGTATTTGCTGGAGGTTTCTCTTAAAATAAAATATAAAAAAAGCTTTTACATTATGACAGGTGTAAAAAAAATATGTACATTACAGAAATCAGTGTTTAAATTATTAATTCGTTTTCTGTTTGATGTTTCAAACTTCAACAGCACATTCACAGAAAATGGAAAATTTCTCAGTAACACATTACGCAATTAACGACTTAATTAGCCGAATTATAAACAAATAAACAGTTTGTTACAACGGTAAAAGTACGTGCTGTTTAAAATTTAGAACATATTAAGAGACAATAAAATAATAGAAATAAAATTGCGCAATGTTTCATCAAAAAAAAAAGTAACTTTCATTTCCTGCGAGTGACATCAACCTTTGAAGCGACCAACCAATATACGGAATTTCGAACGAACGACATCAATTTTAATTTCAATAACGATATAAATAAAACGCTCTTCGAATCAAACAAAATAATTCATCTTAAAGCCGGCAAACAAACGATACAAAACTTTCTATTCGCCACTCGAGAGCAACTACAATGGGGATGTTATTTAAACTGGCGATCCAATTGTTTTAACCCCTAACTCATCAAAAACAAAAAGATTTCAAGTGGCTTCGCAACGGACACTCGACGCCATTGTGGAAAACGCACAGAGGAAAATATGGCACATGCAAACAATGGACAAACAATATTTATACACCACGGCGATAATAATATTTGTCCACTTGGAAAATCATTAAGCACCCGCACGTACAGGATGACAGATATTTATAGAAATCAATTCACTATTAATTAGTAATTACGTTGCAAAAAAAAAATCGCGCGCAAGAAAACTGAGCGAAAGTACGAAAACAAAAAAATGAAAACCGACTCTTACCTCAAATTTCGCAAGCGCTTACCAAGTGAGTGCAAATGAAAAATGATGATTTCCACATACCTGCAACAATAAACGAAACAAAATTAATTATTTATTATTTCGCAAACTCACCACAACAAACAAGACTTTAAACAATAATAATATAATGAGTATACTTTTGAGCAACTAGTGTAATTTAAAATTTTCTACGCGATAATATCAAAGTTCCCTTAGAATACAAGAAAGTATACTGATTTGCCAATAGACTATTGTAAAATTTCGTTACTTAAAGAATAATTAATAAAAAAATTTAAAAAATGCAATAATTAATATTGATTTTTGCTGTAGGAAATTATAACATTATAGTGGTTTGAGTAGTAGCAATTGCTAAAAGGATATTGGGGGGTTGTGTGTTTGAGAGGGGGGCGGTCTGCGGGGGTTGAAGAGCGAATTTCCAGTGGATTACAACAAACGCGGCGGCTGAGTGGTTACACTTGGAGATTGCGAGTCCTTTTGAAGAGGCGAGGGTGAAACGTATATATAGGGCCCACAATAGGGCGAAATTACATTTCTAACGATTATTGCGTTCTCCAGCATAAACGAATCGTTATGTTTTACACTGTAATTCCAATCATTTCTACTCCACTGCTACTGCTGCCGCCGCCACTGCTCTCGCTATCAAATACATACTCTATGCTAGTCGTCGTAGTCGTCGTCGTCGTTCGTACATGGCGAACGAACGTTATTGCAACTTCTCATTATTATTAAATCTTACAATTGAATTACAATTTAGTACTTTTGTCGGAATCACTATTGTTATTAGCTTATTGTTGATTCAATGGCTTTGTTAGTTATGCTTTGCCGATTTCAAAGTTTCATTCCCCGATAACAAAGGGGTATTTATATTTCCTCTATACACACTGCAAACATTATTAAATGAAACAATTAATATTTCATTACGAAACTGATAAATATTTGCTAAAATAATCACTCGGAAATGCAACAACTAATATATTAATGCCCAAAAATTAAACACGTAATTTCGAATGCAGGTATTTTATAATTAGCAATCAACAAATTAATTGAAAAGCAAAAGAGAAAATTTAATTATTAAAAAACACATACTGTAAACGACCATAAAAGATATAGAAAAAGAAAAAGTCCGCAAAACAAATTGCAAAAATCCGGCAAACAATAAAAATTTAACAAAACAAATGCTCTCGAAAAATTTAATTAAATAAAAACTAATTGGAAAAATAAATTTCAATCAATTTTTTTTTAAATATTTATCATTGCTAACAAAATGTAACGTGTAATTAAATAAATAAAAAAACCACAGAAACAAAACCAATTACTAACTAAAAATAAAAATAAAAACAGCGAAAAATAAATTACCAAACACGCAAAAAACATTCTTTAAATAGAACAAGTAATTAAAAGGAACTTTTTAAAAAGCTCAAATTACCATAAAACAATTTGCGCTCGAAAACTATATTAGCAATTCAAATGCAAAGAGTTAGTGAGCGCGCGGAGCTAAAACGCAATATAAGCAAATTTAAAACACATTATATTTATTTTGCAAATATACATAAAGTTTCCGCCAAACTTGAAATTCCCGAGAGCTTTTAAAACTTGCGCACGCTCGCGCAAATAAGATAAATATTTTTCGGGTAGTTCGTTCGTTTGGTTCGGAGGGAGACGGAGGAGAAAACGTGGAAAATGCTGAGACGAGCACGGTTAGGAAGAAGAGCAAAAGAGCCGCGGGGGGAAATAATTTAAACTTTTTCATTAAAAAATAAAAAAGGGAAAAAAGATAAAAAAAGCAAAATTTTCCAAGTAATCTAAGTATTAAAGCGCACACTATATAGTATATACAATTTAAAGAGATTGCATGAAAAGATATTTAAGGACGTTAATTAAAGTTAAGTGTTGTCAAACTTGGCAGCCATTTTAATTGCGCAACTTCTTTTTTCGCAACGTCATTCAATAATAAAAGTTAATTTTATCTTTTAAAGTGTGCAGAGCTTTTAACGGCAGTAGCAACATCAACGATTTCAACGCTTTTAAGTTTATTTTTTAAGTTTTAAAATATTAAAAACCACATAAAAAGCAAGTATAAAATTATTAATATATGAATTGAGGCAAGCAAAATATATTTTAAACAAACGAAAAAGGAAACAGGAACAAAAAAAAAAGAATGTAGCATTTATTTCCGCGTTCGCTGAAAGTGTATAAATATTAATTACGCATTTAATTAATGCTTCAGTGTTCCATTTTAACCCATATATTCTTATTTATGGCACTATGAATTTTAATTTTCCACGTTTTCGCAACTTCCGTTTTTTTCCTTCTTTCCTTTGCACAAAACAATAGCAAACTAAAGTAAAAAAGCAGAAAAAATTGCACAGCGCAGATTTTTACTAAAAAAAGTAAAGATTAAAATAAGATTAAACTTACTGATGGAATTTATTATGTGATAAATCTAGTTTTAGGAATTCCAATTAGCGATTTCGACTGTGCGGCACTTTCTATTCGCGTTGCGACCGTTTTGTTACAATTGCTAAACTTGGGCAGATACGACAGATAAAGACGCATACTTTACAATCATCGACCAAGCAAAAGACGCAGAAGGAGAGAAAGAGAGAGAGAGGAAAGTTTTATAAAATCGTTGTTGCTCCAGTATTGGCAAATCGGAACGCGCATTTACTTTCACTTTTATTTATATTTATGTTACAAATACATACATCTATTTACTTGGGGATTTAATTAAAGCGGACATTTGTTAATTTAATTAGTGTATTAATTATACACTCGAAAGTACGATTCGATCGATTTATACTTGCTTGCTTCTCTACTGCACCTCTCTCTCCTATATGCTGCACTCGAAATTAAAAACAAATCAAATCAACCGTTAAGGAATCTCTTTTCATTAATTTCCATTTAAATTGCTGTTTAGAGAATTATTTTTCATTGGTAGAATTATCAGCAGAATGCGGTAAAAGTTGTAAAATTTAATTATCATTTTTCAACAGACAATTAATTTAACTTTTAATTAAATTACATTTGCAAATGAATAAATTCACTACTCATTTCTTCACTTGAAAAATCAGAAAACGTTTCGAGTTTGAAAATGCAAGCGGAAATTATTTCCAACAAGAGTAACCTTTTCGAAAGACATAAATTATTTTCTACATTGACAAATACAAATTATTTCATAATTCAAACTAATTGAATTTCAAAATTAATAGCTTCATTAGCAACAAAAGTGAAGGACAAAGAACAAGAACAGTTCAATAAAGATTAATTTATTTGAAATTGCAACAAACGTGTAATTTAATTTTAGAACAAGTGCAAAAACTAAATTGGAAAATTGAATATTCATTATTCATTATATTTTCAATTAAAGAACAATGTTAACAATGCTTTAATTTAATGTTCTAACAAAAACAGAAAAAAAGGAAATCTTTAGTATCTTCAATAACTATAATTCAACTGATGTCGATTGTAAATCTAAAAAATAGTTAATTAGCTATGAAAACGCAAAAAACTCACACAGACAACCAGCGAAAAACAATAAAACAAACTTGGCAATTAAATTTCCGTATCATTAAAGAAAACCAATTATCTGGTGATTTATTGTTAATGGATGGGCGAGTTCAAGGGTAAAAAATACAGAAACTTACGTTAAAAATTTAATCGCATCCGCATCTACAACTAAATTATAAGGGATGAATTTTCGAAACATTTTTTCTATTTTTTTTTTTCATTCAACAATCAAAACTGAAAACCGCAGTAAAAATAAATGAAATGTGCTTTTTCATGCATTCGAAAGCATTATAAATTGCAAATGAATCGAAATATAATTAAAGAAATCCAGTTTTATTTATAGAGGCATCAGAAAAAGAGCGAAGGGAGAGAGAAAGAGAGAAATAAACAAACGACGACCGAGCGAATGAAAAAAGCAGGGGTCGGAATGAAAAAATTTGAATGGAACATACATTATTGATCTGGCATTTCATTGTAAACGAAGTCCTTTGTTTCACATCAGATCAGGGAGCCGCATAATAATGGCATTTGGAAGCAAGTCGACTAATAAATTACCAAGTCCCATCCAACTAAGGTGCATATTCTGCGCACATACAGACAGCTTCCAACGGGAGCCATTTCGTTTATTTTTATTTGTGTTCTCTCTTTGCTTTATTTTTTGCTTTTGTTTAATTCTTTAAATATCGCATAGATATTTTCGTTTTTTTTTTTCTAATTATTAAAAACCAATTCCAATTTGGAAGCAATGATTTTACATTAAAAAATAAAAGGTTTTGTAGGCAATTAAAAATCAGTTTCACAAGAATATCAAATTAAATTTGATGGATTCTAAAAAAAAAAAAAAAAAAAACAACGAGCTCAAGTGTTAAAACTAATTAAAATAACGGCAACATCAAAGAGGTTTCCTTCCATTGCAGAGGAAAACATTTAAAACAATAAAACACAAGAAGCAGTACACATTTTTATGGATTTTAATAAAAGATTCCAATTTTTTTCTTTTTTTAGGAAGGCTGTAAAAGTGCGCAGTAACATTTTTTATTTATTTCGAATTTTTACTTACGCACCGAACCCTCAAATGGAAAATTTTGCAAATATTTTCTATGCATTAAAAGTTTTTTATAGTTAAAAAGAAAAAATGCAAAGATAAATTAAATAAAGCCATAAAAGAAAAAAAAGAGAAAAACATATTAACGAACAATTGCTATTTAGAAAAGTTCTCTAGTTTTTAATTTATATTTCCATAGGACATAAAAAAGCAATATTTGTATGAACAAACAATGCATGAGAAAAATTAAATTATTTTTTATAGTCAGAAAATTGCCTCAGACATAATTCTTTTTGTGGCCCTAAAACAGTAATATTTCTTAATTCCAAGAAAACTTGCAATATAAAGAAAGGATACACTTTAATAAATTAAATAATTTCTTTGCAATTTATTTAATTAAAGTGTTTTTTTATTTCTTTACTACTTTTGTAATAAAAAAGCTCACTCTATAACGAATAAAATATGAAAACTAATAATAAAAATAGATAAAAAGCGTTCATTTTGCGCGAGTTTGTTTATTTTCAGCAATTCAAAACGAATAACGAGCTTTCGATAATAAATGCAGTAATTAGTTGAATTACTATTATGTATATTATTATTATATTTAGTGCATAATTACCATTAATCAATCACGCGCACACATAAATAAATTTAATTTCAGTCGGAGGCGAGTTTAGTTGCGAAATCGCAATAATAATAGAAATTTGTTTGCGGTGATTAATGGATTTCAGATATATATTCTGTTTACATAATTTCAACAAACACAGGCGCTCAAATACAGAAACGCGAGCACTATACGGCTAAACTTTTAAGTGAATTTTCAAATTTTCAACGCACAAAAAACAACATAAGAATAAACTCTTTTACATAAACATTTTATTCAATAACAAAAAAAAAATAAGTTGCGCAAAACAAAACCAATAAAATGAAGAAAGAAAAAAAATTACGAAACTTAAAAAAAAATATTTTTTAGTAATTAAATAATAAATATACTTTCACCAGTTACAAATAAAAATAAACAAAAAAGAACTAAGCGGCTTTAGTACCAATTAAAACAAAACAAAAAAATTATAAAGAAGAAATGTTTAGGCATTCAAACTGTTCGTCACCAGAGCTTAATTACCGCTTTGGAAGTACAGCAAAAGCACAAACAACGAATATACATAAACAATGGGCGATCTAATTGAACGAAATCGACGGGCAATTAATTAGGCTTTCATACGATCGTGCAACGGCTTACGTGGCGGCAGAAATCGATTCGTCGAATTCGATTTGAAATTTTAATCGCAAAGCGGCTAAGTTTGTCTACAAACAAACAAACGAAACCAGCAAGAGAACTGTTAATGAAACGAAACGTACAAATACGGATGTTATTACTCATTTATTATCCTCTCAGTGGATGCTTCTTGATACGAGCAGCAGCAGTGTTAAAACATTCAAGCGAAATGAAAAACGCGACAAGTGAGAAGAACAGCAGAAGTGAAGAGCAAGAGACACGCATCGAGTAAAGAGGACACGTTTCATTGCGTTAATTAAACATAAATACGCACGCACACCTATAAGTATAGTTAAAAACATCAGGAGAAAAAGTGTTAATTTCATTAGTTTACAATAAATTACCCATTTAATTGATGTCACTTTGTAATTTTCTCCTTCTCTGCACGCACTCATTTTTTTTTTTATTCCACTTTTTAATTTGCATTTCTGCTTCATTTGACAAGTCGATTTGCATATTAAATGCAATGCGAAAATTAATTTCATCCAGCAATTTTCACAAATTCCTCTCAGAAATTAACACTTGAAACTTTTTAATTGTTTTGTGGTTTTATTGCAGCTTAGTAAATTTAAAACCTTTTGGTTTTTATTTGTCATTTTTTATTATCATTAAAATCATCAGCTTGTTTTAAATTTGAAATATCTTTTTCTAAATAGATAAAAGCAACAAAAAAAAAAGTTACAAGAAATTTGAATTTTTATAGAAAAATAAAACGCCCTTGGAATTGGTCATTAACATTAAACAACCAAAAAAAAAAAAGCAAAAAGTTAATTTAACTTCCTTAAAAGAAACAAAAAACTTCCATTAAGAATTAACAGTGAATTAAACATTCGACGATTAAATCAATTTAATAAACCAAAAAAAAAAAATTTAATCAATAAAACCAAATTACAATTAAATTAACAGTAAATACTTTAAGACGACATTTTTTCAATAAATTGAATAAAAACAAATTAATTTCGAGACAAAGTTCAAAGAACAAATTAAATTACGAGGCGATAAACGAACGAAATTCCGAATAGTAATTGGCAAATTTAAATGTCCCTGACTCTTAATTATGTCTAATTAAGGCATTTAATAGTGTGTTAAACTATAATAGACTTAAATTGTTCTATAAATGAAGCGCACACGTAACACACAGCTCCAATTTTCGATTCATCTCTTTGCTCCACAGAGTTTTGGACATTAGCTGTAGCAATAGCAGCAGCTGAAGTAGAGGAAGAAGAAGAAGACAAAACGTACGCACACGAGACCGAAAGTCTGTGAAGTTAGCTAGTAGCTACCAAAAAGAAAAAGAGAAAAACAACCAATGCAAGAAGTAAATGAACAAAAAAGATATAAAAGGGATAAAAAATAAAAAATGAAAGAAAAGAAGAAGAGATAATGAAATGCTATTTGTATTTGTGTATAGAGGAGGCACAGATGCACACCTTAATTTAAGATGACTGAAAACGACCTTGAAAGGATGCAGGAATCCGGTCCTACAAGAAATTTCTTCAACACACTTACATCCACGCACGTCGAACTCAGTGGTAAAAGTGTTACTTTGCATTCGAGCGAATAAATGAAGACGATTTCGATGTCGCGTTGTTCGGCTCAATCAGCTACAATAATCGTGGCCACCAATATTACTACTACATAAAACGAACAAACAAGATATAAATCGTTCAAATAAAAACCCTTTTTGATGGATCGCGATAAACGAAATTGTAATAACTGTGAAAATTCCCCGTTTTTTTTTATTTATTTTACTTTACTTTTATATTTACATATATTACCGAAACGGTTAATTTAAAAGCGACATTAAATTTATTATCGATTCCGTGGGAAGACTGAGAACTAATTAAGGTCGTCGAATTTATTTTTAGCCAAAATAATAAAAAAACAAGCTGTATAAAATCGAATACGCACACATTAAATCTGTGGAGCCCTTCCAGGATCTCTCGCTTTCTTCTTAATTCTTCAAATTTCACTCTTATTTCTTCAACATCTGTTGCATGCTTTTTCTGGGATTACCGCTCGCTCCTTTTTCAATTAC
>JASKGO010004273.1:0-13636 GCA_030556065.1 Holobus sp. GC000080
ATTTATACAATATTTAATCTATGAATGATATTAATTAGTAGTAGTTGTAGCGCGAGAGGGATTGAATGTAGGGGTACCTAGCTTGGGACTATTTTGTCCATTTAAATTTCCCGCCGCAAAGGTTTAGTTGGGCCGGCTGATCACGAGCGCTGCTGTGCTCTCGAAATTTAACCTAGTATCGGTTCATCTACTTATGTGTCATCTGTGATACCTTCTGTTCCTTGTATCGTTTGTGGTGCTCGTGATAATGAAGAGAATATTCGACTTCATCAATTTTCGAGAACTCAAGATAGGTAAGCAATTTTGTACATTTAATATTAAATTTTAATTCATTTTTTTTTGCCCTAATTGATTACTTTAATTATTACATTGTCCTATACATTAATTTTTTCATTTACATTCATTTAAATATGTTGTGATTTTTCGATTCATTGATTTGTAATGCTGATTGTTCTTACATTTTATTGTGTAGACAATATATTTGATATATTATTAATACACAATTCAATAATTTCACTGTATCATTTCAGCATCCTGCGAGTTCGTCCCATTTTCCTGACCGCCCCGAGTTTTCTGTCATGACCCTCAGAAAACGAAAATTGCGGATGAAATTGGTAGAAAAAAGTGACAAGCTTCAGTTATTCCAGGCAAAGATATCGTTACGCTACTTCTGTAAAATATTTTCCTAAAAATTAAAAAAAGGGTTCAAGTGTACCACAAAAAAAAAAATAAATAAAAAAAATAAAGCATATCTAAATATAATTTGTTATTTCATTTTAATTTCTATAATTTATTATTAGAAAGAACCTAGGAACCAGGAACAGTTTTTAAATTCCGCGGTAAATTTTATGCAGCGCCACTTACAATTGACCCCGAGAGTGAGAGAGTGGAAAGTATACGCTCTAACTACTCTTACATATACGAGTGGTCCATCTTTAGTGTACAGGGTGTTTTTTTAATTGGCCGGTTAACCGTTTTGGAAGAACTATTAGACATAGGCCATATTTTTCTTTTGCTTTCATAATTATCTCCAAAGCCCCACTTACTTAAAATATTTTCAGCACTTGGTCACTTTCGGTTTTACCGGAAGTTGACATCAACTTTGATATTTTAAATTGGGACAACCCAATAAGAAAACTTTTTTACAAAATCGTGTTTATTTTTAAAAAGGAATCGAAATATGAAATGAAAATTGGGGTGTCTCATTTGAAATACCGAAATTGATATCAACTTCCGGTATAACCGGAAGTGGTAAAGTGCTGAAAATAGTTTAGTTGTGTAGGGCCTTGGGAGTAATTAAGATATCAAAAATAAAAATAGCTCTATTTAAAATAGTTCTCCCAAAACAGTTAACCGGTCAATTAAAAAAAAACACCCTGTATAGATTATCTCTGACTATAGCACTGGCATTTTAAGCAGATGTAATTATTATTGATTTATAATGGTAAAATTTACAACCGTAGAAAAATATCATAAAACTTTTCAATTTTGGCAATTAAAATATAATATTCCAAAAAGTTTTTAAGTACATATACTATAAAAATGGTTCCAAAATTATTTTTGTTTTGAGTGCAATTTAAAAATGAAGTTGATACCGACTTCCGGTACTACCGGAAATTCCATTAAAAAAAATGAATTCATCTCATCCAATTGATGAGAACCTAAACTTGAACTTTCTTAGAAGTTAAAATAAAAATATTTTAATAAATTAATATTAATCGGTTGGCAAATCACGAAAATGGCAGGGGTGCATTTAAAACCGTTGTCAACCGGTGACTAAAGTCATATATTGAATCTTACTTTACCGTACTAATGAACCACCCTGTATACTTTATATAATATTTTATTTCCATGTCCCGTAAAAATATCATATATATATTTTTTTTTAAATTTTTTTCTTTCATTTTTACTTATTAACCAATTTACAAAACAATTTTTGATTTCCCCTCTTCTCTCATTAATTTATCTTTTATTTATTTATTTATTTTTGGTAATTTATTAAATTGGGTGAGATTATTATTAGTACATTAACATTGAAGACCACATTTTTCAATAACTTATATAAATTTAATTTGGTATCACTTCCGACTTAATCTAAAATGATTCTAGCAATAATTTTCGATACGAAAAAACCTGTAATGTAATTATAAACATTTCTTAAAAATTATTACAAATTTTATATTACTTTTTAAAATTTCATATTTCGAATTAATACATCAACTAGAGTTCTTCGAAATAAGTAATGTTATAAATTTATTGGTTTTTGAATATAAATTAAAAAAAGTATCTGAATTTTATTGACTTTATTGTTTATTTATTATTAACTTCATTACTGATTATTATTAACTTTATTGACTTGAATTTTTGTTGCCAGAAATAACAAGAAAGTGCATATGGGACGCTTGCGCGAAGCACTTATCTCCAGAGGGAAGAAGTCCGGTTGGCGCGCCGAGCAAGCTGAGTCAGTTTTTAACACCGTGTGCGTCCAGGTAGATGCATTTTCTGCCCTGTGCTCCGATGCGCGCAAGATAAATTACCGGAACGTGTTTCAAGGTAAGTTACTTTTAATTGTTTTAATCACCACCCCATTTGCATAATTTAATGGGACACACTAGTACGTACATACTCTAAAATATCAATTAGTAACGACATCGTTTTGTTTCTATTTACATTTTTTTTTACATATTATTCATTCAATTCTTTTATATTAACATCTCTCGCGATAAACATCACATGCAAATATGATGTTATAAAGTTATCTTTTTTATAGTATAATTAATGATAAAATTTTATAGCGAAATTTGTGTAATAATAAATTAGAATAGAGTTTTTAAAGTCCAGCGTAATAATTCATTACGCGAGCAATAAACTTGTACGAGTGTTTACTTTATGAGCACGCGACTTTTATCAATCAACTCGGCAGTTTCTTTGAACCTATTCACTATTGTATGAATTTGAACAGTTACGCTATGGTGCACTATTATTTATGAACAATGGCTGCATGAAAATTAAAAGCAGCTTGACACTTGAATCATTAATTATAAACTATTATTAATTGCGTTTTTTTTTGCTTCATTTAATAACTTTAATTTTCCATTAAGTGTTAGAAAAATGACTGCGGAAAACTAATTAGAAACTGTGATCTTTTCATTTTTTATTTATCTAATTAACAGTTTTTCTACATATTTACCATTTATTTTCCTCTTCTTCTTCTTCTTCTTCTTCTTAAAAAACAATATTTCCTTATTGAAAATAATCAGATAAATAAAAGAAAATAGAATATTTTATTCTATATTGAAAAGCAATTTAATTTTTCTTAGTCATTATTACATAACAATTGCGTTAAATTACTCGTCCATTGTGCTATTACAAATTATTACGAAAAGAGGTTCGGAAATCAGAGGAAGAATAAAAGATCCATTGGCGCTGGAATCAAATGGCGCAGTGTATCATTTAGGGATGGGACAAAAGGGTAAAACGAGAGAATTTAAATAGGTACACACGAAAGATGAAAAAAAGAGAGTGGATTGCGGTCCGCAGGTGGTGCCTATCCATCGATGGGCAGAGATTGGGACAAAGCACATGTTTCTTGCAGCGGCAGCTGCTCCGAAGAAATATTTAATAATGCGTACCACAAAAACGAGTGCTACACATACAATCTGGTACTCTTGCAGTGGTTTCTTCTTTTTCTTCTTCTGCTTCACTTCGTTAACTCCTTCTACTGCTTATGCAAGTCAGTGTCGGTATTAAAATTTTGCACCTGGCTCTTTTCGCAGTTTTACTAATCTAGGTCGATGTTTATGTTCTGCTTTGACAACCACACCAGATTTGCACTAGTTCATCCTTCGATTCATTCATCTGCCTGTTTAATTATTGTTGAATTTTTACTTGGAATCACAGAACAATTTAATTTTATGAATTTAATAAAAATGATTTTAATTAGGAAATGCATCAAACGAGATCGATTTTTCAAGATGCTTTTTACCGCTTTGCCGAAATTTAATTTATTTTTCCAGGTATTCTAGTTATTCTGCTATTTAAAATTGTACGTTTGATATTTAAAATATGGGGTTTTTTCAGTTAAAGGTGACTCAGATCATAATAATTTCATTAATTTTTTTAATATCAATAAAGGAATTATTTTAAACATTGCATTTAATGGTTTCATACTTCATAATGAGAAAAATAATAATTTTTATCGATGTGTAAAAAACAGCACTGCTTGAAAATCTAATGGGACTTCAAAATTTATTGTTTATATTATTTAGGAGAGTTTAATGGATTATATTTACTAATAATAGAATTTCTTTTTATAAAGCTTTAAAATAATGATACAAATTTTTATATGTGAGACAAGTTTTATAAATAAAAATGAAAAAAATTAATAAAATAACAATCAATGTGATCCATGAAAAGTGATTTGATATGAAAGAATTGTGTTTCACATTAACAAAAGAATATATTTCAAAATTTATATTTATATCACAATTAAATTTAAATTAAAAAATTATAAAAGTTGACAGCTCCATTTTAAAACATTTTAAATTCAATGAAAAAGGAGTATTCTTAAATATGAGCAATTATGAAACTTACCATTTCAATTTTATGAATTATCTTAAAAAAGCAAATTAAATTATAGAATATATATATATATTATTTCAAAGTCACGATACTGTAAAGAATATAAAATGATTCAATTGGGTAAAATATTTAAGCCTTATAATAATAAATCTTATTCATGGTTTTTGTTTCTTTTAAATATCCTGTAAAAAGTAACAAAAAAAAATTATTAGAAATCTTATCGCGTCTTTTATTGGAATAAATAAGGATAAAAATGGAAACAACGAAATAAAAAAAACATCATCAGATATATAAATAGCCCAAGTGAACGAAGTCGCACAAAATTAATTAATTAATTAATTTTTTCTCCAAAATATAATTGCATGGCTGCATATTTTCAATGTGCAATATTTTCTCAACGTCCAGCATATCGATGGAGTTTTTCTTGTTATCGCTCTTTTCCAAGTCGGTAGCAGTTCGTTGGATCTCCCGCCAGGCAAACTCCACATCCTCCTGTCGTGTACTGAAATTGACCACAAACCGGATCAAGTATTTTCCGTGGAAATGGCACGGAGTGAGATAGATTTTCCCCTTTTCCAGCACGCGATTCCTAAGCTGCTCGGTCTCTTTGTTGCCCACTTTCAGATGGAATGCGACCAATCCGAATTTACTTCTGACCAGCTGAAACCTATCGTCTTGTTTAAGCATACTTTCGAAATATTGACCGAGCCGCACGTGTCTTCGGATGTGTTCCCTCATCCCTTTCACACCGCGTGATCTAAGCACCATCCAAATTTTGAGTGCTTTAAACTTGCGTCCGGTACCGATTTGCCAATGCATGTAGTCCGGACTGGCACCTTCTCTTTTGTGCTTCAAGTAGATCCTACTAACGGTCAAAGCTTCTATGAGATGATTGGCGTTCTTCAACCAGTAGGCCACAACGTCAAAGGACATCAAGAACCATTTGTGGAGTCCGACAGCGAACGAATCCGCATATTCCAGTCCATTGGCAATCGATCTGAACTCAGGACAAACTAACGCCGATCCTGCATATGCAGCATCCACGTGAAGCCAAATATTGTTCTCCTGGCAAATAGGTCCTATTTCTGCCAGATTGTCGTGGGAGCAAGTTGTGGTAGAACCCAGAGTGGCAATTGCAAAACAAGGAATCAGTCCTTTGTATGTATCTTCCTCGATGGCTGCTTTAAGAGTATAAGGACTCAGTTTTCCTTCTTGGTCGTAGGGTAGAAAGCGTACTTTTGTTGCCGATATGACCCCTATGCGTTCCACAAAGGAGTGCGACTCCTGAGATGCATAAAAACACAGTCGTGTTTCTATTTCCTGTTCGCTTAGTTCCGGTTTGATGCTTTTCATACGTTGAACGCATATTTTTCGTGCGGATATTAAGGATAATAGAGCTGATTCTGTTGAGGTGCCCTGCAAATCGATTAGCAGTTTTTTTAGGGTTGTGATTTTTATGGCTGAGTTTTATAGTACTTGCAAGACGCTGCCTCCTGGTCCCTCAGAACTGTTTAGGAAATGTTCGGGTAAATCCATCATTTTTGCAATCCAATCAAGTACAACCACTTCTAAATCGGTTGCTTCCGTACATGCTTACTAAAATATTTATTTATTCTTCATTTACGGGTTATTCTCATTTAATTTAATTTAAATATTTAATTAAGTATTATTTTTTCAAGTGTAGGCATTTGCTTTAGGAAAACGACAATAAATTGAAATTAATTTTAAATCAAATTCTAGCTCCACTAAAATAGTTTCAACTCCCCTACACTTCCGGTGATACCAGAAGTAAGCGTCCACTTTGTTATTTTAATTACAAAACCCCAATTTTTATTCTAGTATACTATTTATATTTCTTGCTAAAAATAAAGAAGGTTCGCGCTATCTTTATGTTTGTTATTCAAATTGCACAAGGTATTCGAAATTAATTCTCTTTTTTTTTTAAACAAAAACATTTTCTCAAATAGAACCTATTATTTTGTAATAAAGTTTATATTTTTCATAAAAAGGCCTGCAAGAAAAGTTTTATATAGTTGTTCTATAATAAATACTTTAGAGTTATTAAAAAAAAAATCTGTAGTTAGCATTGTAACACGTGATGTCACCAAACCTTCTCTTATCGCAAAATATTGAGATTTTGTTTTTTTGAAATATTTCAAATAGTATTCTCAGTAGACTTTTCAAGTAAACACATTTTTGTAGGTCATATTATACTGAATAATGAAATGAAATAAAAATTGGGTAGTTTTGTTAGAAAAATTAAGCTATTTTATCACCCTTATTGTTATGAAGGATTCATAATATGAAATAAAAATAGGCAAATTTTATTTAAAATAACAACGTTGACATATATTTTCATATAACCGGACGTGTTCGGAAGTTTTAATTAATTTATCGGGTCTGTAAAGTGACTGAAAATAAGTTTGGTGAAATAATTTTATTTATTGCCGTTTTCCCTAGTCCAATGAGCACACACGAAAAAAATGAATCCTGAATAGAAACATTAATTGGTTTTTTGATATGTTTCATTTAAATATTTTTAACTTGAAAATAAATTATTCCGTTTTTCTTGTTAATAGTAATTCTACGTTTATTTTTTCAATTTCACATTTTATTTTTTGATGTCATTTTTTGATTGACATGAAGCAGTTATTCCGATTATTCCGATAATTTAAACATAGTGGAACAAATATGTTTTAGTAATTATCCAGTCTATACAAAAGTATTTAAATTGCAAACGATTTTACAGTGGATACATAATATACTGAATTGGAAACTGTTTGTTCGGGGTGACAACAATTTTGGGACGACCTTTTTTTTATATTTTAATCTTTTTGTAATTAAAGTTATTTTAAATATTGGAACGTTAACAGAAATTCTAATATTGCCCCTCTTATTTAATCGGAAAACACTTTTTTTTTATTTAAAATACCTACTGCCTACCCATACAGTTTTGCGTTTTCAAATCCCGGAGATGAATTTTATTCAACTTTTTTTTCTTTTTAAATTTCATAAAAGTATAAAAATTATAAAATTTAGCAGTATCATACGAACAAAACAAACAAAAACCAATTAAAATATCCATCCAGTGGAAAATTAATTAAGAATTATTACTGCGAAGCTTTATAATATGACTAAAAGAAACCATTCGCAATATTAAATGAAATCCCAAAACGCTAGACAAATAAAAGAGAGAGGATTTACCCAATTCGGAGAAACGGTATTCAGTCCGGCACACAATAACTCCCCGATCATGGACTCGAAACAATTGCCCGCGGGAAAATAACCGTGGAAATGTGGGGACGTCCAGTTGGTGAGGCCGGGCACTATTTGGCTTTGAAATTCACGGAATATGTGACCGAAATCGACACCTCCTTCCGGACAGCTTTCATCCATCAGTTTACTCAAATAACCCGGTTCCACCGAACTAACTACATTTCTAAATATACATGCAATTTTTTTATTTTAGTTTTTTTTTTCACATTTTCTAAATGAAATTAATATTTACTTGTCAGCTGAAGTTTTCCAATAATCGACGATAAATTTGGAGGCAATTTTGGCCGATTCTAGAAACTCGACTGAATCCATATTCTTCCGTTTGACAAAAATTTATAAAATGTTAAATATTAGATACTACTTAAAGAGAAAAAGACGCGATAAGCACGTTTTCCCGGCGAACGTACTTCGCAATTAGGCGAGGACCGCTTCGACAGCCAAATTTATTAAATAGCCGCCAATGAAAGTAATGCGCAGGCCTATTTCTTTACTTTGGACACTTTATGGTTTTTTCCTTTATCGCCTAGGTGACATTTGTTTATCGGTGGTGTTCAAGTTTTAAAATTTACGTCAAACGGCAGTTAAAGTTATGTTGTAATAACAATGTTTAAACTTGAAGCTCACTGAAATTGAAACGACTTTTTTTTAAATTGGCATTCAAAAGAATGAAAACTTATAACTGTGATAAGAAGCAATATTTTAGCTGAAATTTTGAATACTAATAGATAGATACATCTAATTTATTCAAGATTTGTTGTTTCTTTCTTAAAAAAAGCAATGTTTATTTAAAAATTTTGAATTATTCATAATTTAATCAGTATTTTTATGTACTGAAACTTTAAAGTGTTTGTTATCTATTGTTTTTCCAAAAAGTGAAGGTTTTATTAATATTTTTCTGTACATTTTTTTAATGTCTTTCTATAGCGTATTTTGTCGATGATGACGTTTTTTGCGCAATATTTTAATATATTTTATGTATTACATATATTTTTGCTAAAAATTTAAAAACAAAGCGAATTACTAATAAAAATTTAATCTCGTATTTTGTTTGAATAATTGATTGTTCATAATCGCATTAATCGCTTGGGTGCATCTCTCCAAGAAGCAACATATTTCCAACACGCAAAATCTCCTTGGAGACCTTTTTATTATTATCCGATTCTTGTTCTACCTCAGTTGCCGCTCTCTGGATTTCCCTCCAGGCAAACTCAACATCCTCTTGTCGCGTGCTGAAATTGACCACAAATCTGATCAAGTATTTATCATGGAAATGACAGGGCGTTAGATAGATCCATCCTCTCGCCACAATGAGTTCCCGCAGTTGTTCGGTCTCTTTGTTGCCCACTTTCAGATGAAAAGCGACCAATCCAAATCTGCTACTGACCACCTGGAACCGATCATCTTGCTTCAGCAAACTCTCGAAGTATTTACCGAGTCGCACGTGTCTTCTGATATGCTCCCTCATCCCTTTCACTCCGTTCGATTTAAGGACCATCCAAATTTTGAGCGCTTTAAACTTGCGACCGGTGCCGATTTGCCATTGCATGTAGTCAGGACTGGCGCCTTCACTTTTAGACTTCAAGTACGTTCTATTGACCGTCAGAGCGTCTCTTAGGTGACTGGCATTCTTTAACCAATAGGCTACAACGTCAAATGACATCAAGAACCATTTATGGAGTCCAACTGCGAAGGAGTCCGCATATTCCAGTCCATCAGCAATCCATCTGAATTCGGGACAAACTAACGCAGATCCTGCATACGCTGCATCTACGTGTAGCCAAATATTATTCTCTTGGCAAATTGGTCCTAGTTGTCTTAGATTATCATAAGAGCAAGTTGTGGTGGAACCTATAGTGGCAATGGCAAAGCAAGGAAAAAATCCTTCGTCCAAATCCTTCTCGATTGCTGCTTTGAAAGTATAAGGGCTGAGTTTTCCTTCCTGGTCACAGGGTAACAGACACACTTTCATTGCCGATATGAAACCGATGCGTTCCACAAAGGAGTGCGATTGTTCCGAAGTGTATAAACATAATCGACCCAAAATGTAGTCCTCGTTGAGCTCAGGGTTTGCTCCTTTCACGCGTTCCATGCATAATTTTCGGGCTGATACCAATGATAACAAAGCCGATTCGGTCGATGTGGACTGAAATTTTAAATTGGTTTCTCAGATGTTTCGTCTCACTATTTGTAGAAGAATTTAATGCTGAAAACTGTTTTAAAGGGTAATACTCGTAAGTAGGTACATACTTGTATCACTCCACCCCCTTGTCCTTTACAGCTGTTTAGAAAGTGTTCGGGTAAATCCATCATTTTAGCTATCCAGTCAAGTACTATCACTTCTAAGTCAGTTGATGCTGGACATGCTTCCTGAAGTGCACATTTCGGTTTCATTTTTTAATAATTTTTATAAAAGCCGCTTTTCTTCTTGAATGTTGTGCGATATTTACAATTTAATAAATTGTATAAATTTTATGGAATAGTGCAATAACGTAAAAGATAATTAATGTTTATGGAATTTTAATAAAAGTATTTTTAAGTGCTCAAGTATTGATCAAAAAATATATCAATTAAAAGTAAGAGTAAAGTTTTTTTCTAATGATTTTAAAATAAATTTGCATAATTTTAAATTAAAATAGAATATTTGCACTTGAACGACTTATCTATTTTCATTAATTTCCAAAAACCCGGCACTAAAAAAAAACTATGTCATAAAATTAACGGCTTCCTACTTAAAGCATAAAAATTATTACACTTTCGGGAATTACCAATTGGCAATTAAAAAACCGTTAAAAACAATATTTCGGTTTTGGATTGAATCGGCAATTAAAATTCACGGGTAGTATTCGTAAACGTTTAATTGAAAACTTCCTCTTCTTAAATAAACAGTTAAATGCAATAATAATTTAATAAAACACAATTGTTTATCTTGAGCAGATATACTGGCTGGAATTTACATACAGTTAAACTTTGCGTGTGCAAAAGCACAGAGGCAAGCGTGACTCGATGAAACTTGATTAAACTTTAATAAGTTGGCAAATTAAACTTGTTTTTGACTATTTGCTGAATTTGCCAAAGCAGTGAAGCAGCGACGGGTAATGAAAGTCGACGACAAACAATTAGAATTTTTTAATTTTACCAGAGCTAAATAATAACACAGTGCACAACAAGTAAAAAAAAAGTGGTATTTACCCAATTTAGAGAAACAGTGTTCAGTCCAGCACATAATAACTCCCCAATCAAGGAAGCGTAACAATTGCCTGCGGGAAAGTATCCGTGGAAATGGGGAGAAGCCCAATTCATGAGGCCAGGCACAATTTTTCCCTCGAAATCCCTAAAAATGCGTGCGAATTCGTCACCTTCGATCGGGCACTCTTCTTCGATTAGTTCACGCAAGAAACCGGGCTCTACTTGCGGAATTACATTTCTACGATAATGGAAAAAGAAAAGTTTATTTGTTAATTAAAAATAAAAATTACTTTTATTACTTATCCGCCAAAGATTTCCAGTAATTAACTATGAAATTTGCTGCAGTTTTTGTTGATTCTATAAATTCATCTGAATTCATAATTTGTTAAAGCTTTAGAATGGTTTCTAAAAATGACAACTTTGATTTGTTAAAATACTGCTTTTATAGTTTTTTTTTTAACTTATTTTAGAAACGTGCAGATTTATTTAATAAAAAAAAATTAAGTGTAATGCTATTGCATTTACAGTTTTTTTTTATTGCAATTTTTGCAATTTAACGATGACTAGTTTATTAAATTTACAGTAGCTGATCCATTAGTGTTCTTAGAGTTTATAAGTACTGCTGCTTTAATGTAATTAATCCTTTTGAAATAATTAATTACAATAAACTCTGTTTTGACATGCATAGTTAATCATTTGGTAACATATGCTAAGGATTTTGTCTATTTTAATAATTTAAAATTTTGTTTTTAATTTCTACGAGTAGATTATAATCGTACGAGGCATAAAAAAATAATTTTTGCAAATTAAATTTCAATATAAAATTATTCATGGCGTTTTCGAATTCTAAGGGTATTCTTATTTCTTACTTTATAACTAGTGTCATATAATTAATTACAAAGCGAAAAGTATAGCGTCGAAGCGGTGTGGTTTCAAGCGGGCCACCTGCCCTTTTCGCCCAGATAATCCCTAATTATTTATAATCTACCCGAAGAAAAGGCTACAAAGCCTAAAAGAAATGTGCATTTTAGTTCGGAATTAAAATATTTTCTCGCCGTTTCTTTTTCTTCTTATTTTGCTTCCTTTCGAGCTATTATTTATTCTCGAAGGGTTGGCTGCCACTGCTGCCTCCGTATGCGCCATGGTAAATTATGCGGGCACTTAATAATTGCTGTCCACACATTTTCTTTATTTTTACCTTTTCTGAAAGACGCCATTAAACTCGTTTATTGCCATCATAGTTGCTTTATGCGGCCGGCGAGATGTGAAATGCATTTCATTAAAATTACGTGCTTGTTTTTCGCATTTATTTAATACTGCAGATGTATCATTCATTAGGCATAACATTGCCCCTTTTTTCAGCTGCATTTTCCATTTTTCATTTTCACGACTTTTTCACTAGTCGTGCCATAAATAAAAGAATGTGCGGATTTGTAATTTCCCATTGTGTAAAGGTTGTTTTTTGTTTTGCTAGTCTAGCCCCGGATATCTCCAATGAGCAATTCGTTGTTGCACAGTAAACAGAATATTTTGCTCTTGTTTTTGCAATTGTTCCATTTCCATTCGATTATTTTTAAAATTGAATAATTAAATAATTATGAAGGGCCAGTTGAACAATATTTGGGAAACATAATTGATTTTTACTTTTTAAATATGTAGTCGCAAATAGTTAAATCCACCTGGGCAAAGGGTATTTGATATACAGGGTGACCACGAAAAGGGACTCACCCCTTCTACTTTCTTAATTCCGTACTCCGTACTAATTTTTATCAAAAAAAAAAAAAAAGAAAAAGAAAAATCGTACTTGTCGATATTTTGGATTTTTTGTCATAAATAATAAATATTGCAGAATATGCAGAATATAATATTATATTTGCAGAATATAATAAACTGATGAAAATCGAAAACGAATAAAATAGAAGGTGCTTTTTAATAGGGATTTACGCACGTAGGCCGTGGATGCAAATTATAACCAAAGACAATAGTTGGCAAATAAAGAAATGAAAGGGGCGAGCCACTTTTCATTTTTACCCTTTATCACTGAAATATACTTGTGTTTTAAATTAAAAAAATAAAATATTGGTACATATAAATCAAAACTATACAAAATTATTAATATTGGAAGCATTTTTTGCTGTTAAAGACTATCAATTTTATTTGACCTTGCCATCAGTTGATTTCTTGCCCTCACCATGATCCCCTCAAATTGGTGTCTCACCCCCAAAGTCCTTATTCATAATTAATTATATTCATTAAATATGTACTATAGAGGGGGTCTAAAATTAATTAGAAATTGTAGCTTCGTAATGCAATGCGCATTATTGATGTTTGTAAAAGTTGGATTTGTTTTTACAATTATCATAATTTTTAAAGCCTGCGCACAGATACGTTGCATATCGGCTGGAAATACGAGTATATAGGCTACGCTGCCTACATACATACCGTGTGGATATTATATCACTGAACATAGCTCCCATGTATATTTCCTATGTTCAGTTTTAAAAGCACCGCATCAAGCATTGCACACGCCTAGTTTGTACTCACTGTATGCTGGTTACTATGGTAATGCATTAGAAAATCAACAAACCATAGA
>JASKGO010004275.1:0-11688 GCA_030556065.1 Holobus sp. GC000080
TATTTTAGTTAAAAAACAAAATGAATTATAAAAGATTAATCTAGATTAAAGTGAAATGGCTTAAATTGCTCAGAATGAAGTAAAGAAGTAAAATTATGATATAAAGTTGCAAACCTACCATAAGTTTTATATTTTATGAGATAATAACAAAATAATTTTGACAAAATTTTGTTCAAAAGTTCAATTTTTCAAATGGCAACTAAATTGGACCATCACCAATTTTGGACTCCTTGTTTAATGACCAATCTTTTGATACCACTTATAGTATCATGTAATAATTCATTGGGGATGAAAATATCAAATAAATCTTTTAAAAAATGCAGGGTTACCAATTAAAAATCAAAAGTTGGGATCATTTCCGGTGAAACCAGAAGTGAACTAAAAATGTCAACTATCCAGTCCAATTGGAAATTTTATCTTATATAAGTGTACCAAATTTGGTAATAATCAGTTAAAAAATAAAGAACAGGGGTGGTAGTAAAATTTGTATCACCCGGTGCAGTGGATGCTTTATTTATGACAATTTTCTCCAGAATTTCATTCAAAAAATTACATAATAATACTCGCAAAAAAATTTCAATATGTTAAAAAGACATAAATAGTTACCTCGAAGAACTAACAAAAGCTCAGATAAAATCATTAAATTTCCGAACAAGTAAGGGTGGTTTTTGCGTGCCACGTTCTGCATTCGAAAGATGAAAATGTGTAGGCTTTATCTGCATTATTTATGATCTGACATAATGCAAACACGCCATATCTATTCTTTTTTTTTACCAACGATTATTCGTTTCGAATATTAAACAACTACTAAAACACGCCCCCTTTTATCTGTAATGAGAGCAAACAGCGTAATTTGTCACTTTATCATTGCATAATTTCCAGCAATTAACATTAAAACGCAGCTTTTCATATGAAAGGAAACCGTATCAAAAGTAAAACAAGTTTCCTTTTCGTGTCTGAAGTTGCTACACTATACTATTGCTACAAACAGCAAAAGCTTTCGCGAACTACTAGAAACAAAAGACAAGCGTATAATATTTACGTGCGCAAAGTTTACGAGTGAAAACTACGGTGAGAGAATTTGCGGAAATATTTCATTTGGTAAAATTGCCCTTTTCGGCCAAATATTTAGACGCGCGGAATTGCCTTTAAAAAGTGTGAGCATTGTAGAAAAGCTAGCCGTAAATAATAAAAATGCGAAATCGAATAGATGCAAACAGGATGAATGATGTTTGGAACGTGAATGAAGCAGGACATTCGAATGTAGATGCGAACATGATTTTTCCGCATGGTTTTTCCGCGCCCTCTTTCCCCCCTGAGGGAGAACGTGCATAAAATTCGCAATAATTCGCTTCGCGTTTATAAGGGAGGTACAGTTTCGCGTTTCGGGGCCAAATATACAAAATATTCTTTTGTTTGCCGAGACAACTTTTAACAAGCAAAGTTTACTCGGACTAAAGCCCTCCAAGGCTAATTTAGCATCTGAAGAAGCAATTCGTTTAATTTTTTTCCTTTAGTTCCCGAAGAAACGTTTTAAACAATTACCATTTTTCTTTCAGATGAATTTTTTATCGAAATATTTAATTTTGCTTTATAATGCTTTCTAAAAAAAGCTTTGAGTTATGTTATTATAATAATGAATGATTTTTTGTAAAGCTGAATAAAATATTTAGACAATTTTACGTACAATTTGATATTCGATCAGGAAATAGATAACAATTAAACCTGCAATACAATTTGTTCTCTCATTTTTATTTTTTATAAATCAGGTAATACCCTTAGCTGGTAAGCATAAGGTATTTCATAGAAAATATTATTTTGTCGGCTTCCCATTATAATTTTTCCTAATGTTAGAATACTTGTATGGTTGTATTTAATGAGGAGTATCTTTTAACATTGTTTTGAAGCTCGTAGCATTTCTATTTTCCTTTGAAAAGGCGAATTCTGAATTTTGCATTTTATCATTTCGAAAAATTATAATTGGAAGCAACAACAAAATTTAGTTAATTTTCCACGTAAAGTCCTGTGGTCTTCTATAAAGTGCAAAGTGCAAAACCCGGTATATTTGGTTAGAATCGATAGCTTCAATTTTTTTTCTCGTTAATCCTGTAGATTTTTTCAATAAGAAAAATACACAAATAAATGAAGAAAAACAAGTGAAAATTGAAATGGAAATACCTTGCAGTTGTTCCTGTTTTAATCCTTTGGGATTATTATTGTTGTTGTTATTATTGTTGTTGGAGGTGGACGTA
Organism: Holobus sp. GC000080; assembly: GCA_030556065.1. Lineage (NCBI taxonomy): Eukaryota > Metazoa > Arthropoda > Insecta > Coleoptera > Staphylinidae > Holobus > Holobus sp. GC000080. The sequence goes on from JASKGO010004275.1 coordinate 2,253, forward strand.
GGTGGCATGGCGGCGGCAACGTTTTGGATCAGTAACCAACTACTGATCACGTATTGTATCCAGTAATCAGGAGACATTGTAGTTGAATTTCAAACACATACGACACTCACAAACACGCGCACGACCAAAGGATAAGTGCAGGATAGTTGATGATCATCGCGATTATTGCAGTTATTGTGTTCACTTGCTTCGTCTGCCCTGCTCAATTACATCGTTTCTATACAAGGGATGACTTCCACGTAACTCCTGCAATTTAAAAATAACACGAACAAAATTAGTTTCGTCCACTTCGTGTCCTTTAATATCGCTTTTATGCGTTTTTAAATGCCAGGATTATGTTTTATTAAACCGCCAAACGTTAATTATAAAATTTTATACATTTTTCATAGAAATAAACCATACTGTTAATTATAAAATTATTATATATTATATCCATCATGTGTGCTTTTAAAATAATTTCCACACTAAATTAAAAGTTAAAATACGTTTGTTTTTTTTTATTTCGAATATAAAGAAGGACAATCACATTAAGTATCAACTTTATAGTAGTCGGCCATAAAACCAGCGACATAAAGATAATGTTTAAACATTAAGTAAACAAAGAATACGGCTGAAGGGCGCGTCTCAAAAGAAAAATCTGAAGCTTGAAAAACGATCGTCCTCTCGCGCAGTGATATTTCACGTTAATTGGTCCCACTCCCGCCAAAAACGAAGAAAAAAAAAAACGAAGGAACTTTTAATTAGCACATAAAAAGCGGTAAAATCCATTAAAAGTTAACACATTTCAAGTTCGAAAAAGCTTCCGTGGAGTTTCCAATTACTGTGGACAGGTGTCCATCAATATGAAATCTCTTCACTTTCCGCCAAAGAACTCGAAACGCAGCAATAAAGAAAATAAAGCTTAAGAAGTAATTCCTTGCTTCTCGCTCTTTTCTTCTCCCTAAACCAAACCGAGAATACCTCGATCGAAAATACACATGCTTTTCCATGTAATGAAAGCATTTATTAGAGCAAAAAAAAAAAAAAAACTTAAATGCGGTAGGTGATAAGCGATCCGTAATGAAGCCTAATAACAATGAGCGCAATTAAAATTAATTAAAAATCGGACGAGGCACGCAAAATTAATTAGCTGTTTTCGTACACGGCGGCACTATAAATAAGAAACGTAAGTTGGGAATTGCTCGCTAATAGACTTTTCATGACAAGTAACCCTTTCATTATGAATGCAAATTGCTAATTACATTTCGCTTTTCGTCTTAACCGTGTTTTATTGTGTGCATGTGGCTTTTACAAAGTGGGTGTGGTTGATTTAATGCCGCCGAAGCACAAAAACAAAATCTTATTCATACGAATGTACCGAAATTACCGGCAATCTAAGATAAAACAAAAAACTAATTTATTTTAATTAGCACTATGAGACAGAAAACTAATCCAGTAATAATTCACAACAAAGTTACTTTAATATACTTTTGATATTTAGTAATTACCTGTTGTTGTTCTTGCAAAAGCTGAGCCTCTTATTAAAACTATTAAAATCCAAATTTGCAAAAACTTTTATTAAAAATCAAAGTTTAATATTCAGTGAAGTTGATAAAATTTTAAAAACTACTCATAAAAAAGGAACTTTTGAATGAACTTTAAATGTGGGTATTTTTTCAATTAATTAAAGCACGTAATTAAGTATACCGGTCGTTAATTAGATGCACTCCTAATTATTATAATGAGCGTTTAAGAAGCGACGAGGAATGATCCAGAGACACAGTGGCCCCGAAACGCGACACGGTCCGCGAACTACTACCGATACCGGACTTGCCCCGATACTACGCTCCCGGAGATGCAGCGAGCGCGAGAGAGAAAGCGAGGCTGAAGCGTCGCGACGCCCCTTTTAACAGTGGTGCGCGTCGCTTCTAGTTCGACTGCTGTTGGCGGTGCCCGATGCATGTGCAAAGGCGCCTCGCTCTACGCATTACACAACGACCAGCGCAAAAAAAATGATAAATTTATTATTCTATCAAACTATGCATTTTTTATCAGTCTTCCTCGCATACGGACCCTGTTCAAATACTCTCTTTAAATCAACAGACTTTTTCTAATATTCATTCGATGCACTAACCTTACACGTTTTTTCCTAATAGCTACGTGTCTAAATTAAATATGTTGGTTTTAAAGTTTAAAAGTTTATTTGCTGATGTTTTTTTTTGCAAAGCCTTGCAATTTTAAATTGAATTTTAAAAGAAAATTGCTGATGTTTTAAATTATGGTTTAACTTTCCTTTTGTTTTGTTTATGAGAGATATATACTGGAATAAATAAAAATAAGGCTTCGCGGAAAAGAAAATTATAATCACAAATATTACTCCTTCGAGAACCAAAGCCGTAAATATAATATTTTTATGTGGAAATTTTATGTTGAACAATGACAGAAACATGGAACAATTGTACATCTGTCTTACGATGTGGTTAACAAATCATAAAAGAGCCGTGTTTCTTGTAATACCTATCGTTCAGACAAAAATTATAGAGTGTAAAGATATTTATTTTATAGCTTGCGGAAGCTGAAATTATATGATTCAAAAATAATGTGCTTTTTACTGAAAAGTAAGCTCATAATAAAATGAAATTGGGGCATATGATATCCTCTTTACTCAACTATCTACTCTACTGATTTATGTAAAAAAATGTTTATCAGTGTAAAAAAATCTTTTTTTTGTCTTGTTAAGAATTATATATTTTTTAAAAATAAAGTAAAGTATTAAAGGAAAATCAAAGAGATCTCATCTATAAAGTAACTTTTATTAAATAGTTTTTCTTTACTTTCATTCAGTGCAAACATTACTTTAAAGCTATTTTAAGGCTTCTTAAATTTATCATAAAGAAATATTTCTTTCAAATTTTTTAATGTCTACTTTAATTTATAATTAAAGAAATAAATGGCGAAAGAAGCTTTAATTCTAATCTTAAAACTTTGTAACTTTCTAACAACTTGATGAAGCGTTTATTGCAAAAAAAAAAAATACGTTAAAAATTTCAACAATTAATTTCTTAAGGATCGGACACCATATTTTATTAGATGTGAACACTTGAGGTAATTGACCCTGCATGTTTTTTATTTGCTGTTGTTTTAGCAGAAAATATTTTTATTTTTACTTTAAATTTATGCTACGATTTAATTTAAAAAATATTTTGACACAGAACAAAGCTGAAACTGAAAAATTCGTTAGCTTATAATTTGGCAAGCGAGAACAGTTTGGTTTTCAATCAAAAAGTGGCTGATATTGATTAATCTAACGAACAATAAAAAACTGCAACATGTTCGACAAAAGGTTAAAAAAGTCCTTTGATACACCCGCAGTTAAAACAAAAAACAAAATAAAAACTTCCATCCGTTTTCGCAAATTTCGCAAACATCTCTCCCATTGAACTGAAGCCGCAGCAGAACAGTTCGATCCGGAGTCATCAGTCCGTCCCTCGCATTTTTCGATTTCAATGATTAAGTGACATTTAATTACGACAATTTTCCCGCGTTATCTTTCCGACGGCGCAAAACGTAAAACTTAATTTTACGGCGAAACTTTTCGGAAAATAAAAGACTTTTTATTCGACTTTATTTTGATAGTAATGTTTACGACAACATTAAAAGTGGCATAAACACATCCACCGGCAAAAGGGCGACGTTTATTTATATTATGATCCGCCGTCCTCCTTTCCTATATTCCACTCTTCGCGGCTCTCATCTCTCCTAAGCAGTGTGGGACCTTTCAAGGATAAATCAAGCGCACGCACGGGTGCTTTAACGTACCGCACACTAAAAAACAAACTGTTCTCTCGTATGCAAGCGGTTCGGCAAGCTGAAAAACAAATTCGGGTAATTCGATTTTCCACCTACGCTAAGAAAAAGTACATCAGCTCCACGAAATGCGCCGCTAAACGATGTGACTCTAATGATATTCGCCAATTCAATTGGAAAGTAATTTTATACTTTGTGCACACAAGTTGTTCACGTCAAGTTTCCCTGTACAACTTTACCGCATATTATAAGTTTAAATTTGAGGCATTTTTAGCTTTTGTCGAAGTGCTTAAAAGTTACTTTTTAACAATGGTTATATTTGCAAGGAAAAACTTACATTGTACTTTTATTGAAAGTTTGCTTTATATAATATATAACATAAAATCATTAAAATATAAATCCATAAAATGAACAATTCATAAATGTTTCAAACTATAGTTAATCCATATTGCTTTTCGTACCAAATGAAACAAAAAAGTTTGTATCAATCCAACAGCAATTATTTGATTTCGGATTCAGTACTACAGAAACAACGAGCAAACTGCAGAAAACAAATAAAATGCTCGCGTTATGTTTTCCCAGCGCGGTTTTCCATATGCAAAGAATATTACTTGGCGCCTCGCAAGCCATACTTCCACTTATTGGAAATCCGTGCGCCCCGTAAGTGGCCGCGATGCCGGGCAAAAAGCGCAAACGTCATAAATCAAAATCGCAGAAGCGCAGCGAAATCTTGTGGCAATAAAAGCGCTCCGATTACAATTGCGAAACAAGAGCACAACGGCAAAACAAAGATGCACTCAAAGCTCATTGAAATGCGCCGATGGAAAAACTGAGAGCCTTACAGCATACACGTTTATCGGAAATAAGTTGGATAGTCGAGCAGAGTACAATGGAGTCCTTTGTGGCAAATGATGAATGGTCGGTATAATTCAATTTCTCGGCGTCGGGACGCATTCGAATTGCCTTTAAACTACCCCTAACCCAAATTTATCCCCACGGCCGGCGTTTTTTTTTTCGCAAATTTTCTTTTTTTGCTTTTAATATTCGAGTAAATGCGATAGAGCGCAAATACAAGAAAAGTAAAAAGTATTTTTAAATTTCGACTCGAGAAGTATTTTTGCGAATATCTTATTTGTGTGTGTTAGTGGTACCGATTCGTGATTTGAATACTTTCATTGAATTTTTCCATTTACCCGACAATGAAACGTTTCCCTTCGAGGACGTGAGTTGTTGTGAGTCCTTGCTATTAGTTGGCGAAATTGCATATTGACCTCTCCCGTTTGCGGCTTCTCCGTAAACTCGTTTGCCCTAAATTCATACTTATATGCATTCACGTACTTTTCGCCCGTGCCCTTTATTTTCAGTTAACATTCCTGTATAAGCCGCTCGAATGTCTTTCTTCTTTTATTGTACAGATCGAATGGGACTTGAAAGCCTATACGTCAATTTTTTACTGATCGTAAAGGAGGCGAAATGCAAAATCTACAGCTACTTGTGGGCTTTATATTGGGCCCCTTCGAACTCAAAATGTTCGATACCCTCTAAATCAGTATGTATATATATATATATATATATATAGATCATGTTTTATGTGTTTTACGTTCCAATAAGAAAATTGTACAAGGTTTATAGTCTAATTCCCATTATTTGATTAAGTAAAACAATTTCCTAATTTAAATACTTAGTCCATCGCAAATTAAGGTTTATGTTTCTTACCTAATCTTTAGTTAACGAAGAAAGATGCACGTAATGAGTTTTAATTATTTCATCTTGAAAAACAATGTTATATACAATATTTAGGTGGTGTCTGTGTTCAAAACAAAGTTTAACAGTTTTAATTAGTTAAAAAAGAGAAAAAAATCAAAAATCAAAATCACACCAGCTAAAAAAAATATGGGAAATACAATACATCAAAATTTCAGGGTATATTTGAGAGGAGATCGAAAAACCAACAAAATGACTGGTGACCAGCACCTGTAAAATAAAATTTTACAGTTCTTATTTCAGCATAAGGTAGGAAAAAACTGAGCCACGTGGCTATTAACGAAGCTGAAACAAAATTCGCATTTGATACAAATGATGGAATTACAAAATAGTAAAGTAAAAATATGAAATTTATAAGAAAATTTTAAATTACATTAAAAATTTTATAAGTTTCAATTAAATTTTTTGATGTAATATAAAATTTTATGCTATAATTTTAAACAAAATATTTAAATGGAAATGTATACCTTCATTTAAAACAGCGTTTTTGTTACTTTTTAACTAAAATTTTTAATAATTTTTAATATTAATGTATGTGTAATAATTTAATAAAATAACAAATTAAATTTGAACCATTAAAAAGAAATTTAAAAAAGTTCCATTATTTCCATACACGGAAATAGCAGCAATTGAAAAAGGTCGAAACAGGAATTAGCAAAGAGAAGAAAACAGCGCAAAGAAAAATTGTAATTCATATATATATAATACAATAAAAAGAAGCATAAGACGGTGAAAAAATGTTCCCCCGAATATTAATTCAAGATACGCTCACTTTCTTTAATTCCATTTATTAACGAACCGCAATTTCTTTGCCGCGTTTTTTCTGGCCGATAATTACATTCGTGGAAAACGTTCGTTCGTTCGCTCGTTGGGTGTGTGTGGCTCCCTGCAAAGCAACCCGTAATATAATTACCGGAAAGTAATTAAGTAATAACGAGTGTCTCCTGTTTACTTTGCTACTTTCACACGTTTACTTTCGGCGGTAAACGAAAGCAAAAGCGGCGGAAAAAGTTCACAGAAGCAAGGAAAAAGAAAATATGAAAACGAATGAAGAAAAAGAAGAAAGAAAAAAAAAAAGATGAATCAATAGAAGGCGAATATTTCATATGTGTATATTGCATGTAAGGCCATAGAATAAAACGTGCATGTGGCTAGAAGACGTTAGAAGTGATGACAACGATAAACGCGCAACGAGAAAGGAACATTTGTTTGGAAAACCAGATCAATGAAGAAAATTCGCAAAGAAACTCGAATGTGTCTACATGGTATGCGTTCGCTTTGCCGTTCTTCGTCTTTCTTGCTTCTCTCCAACGCCGCCACGGCATACATCAAGACGTATGTTATCTGTGTGTACCAATGTGTGTCTTGTTTGGTATAAAATCCAATAAATGTCTTTGACTATTGCTTCGGACGAACGTGAGAATATTTGCCCTCTTTACACAGCACATAAATCATCAGAGCTTTAATTGGCTCTTTCTACGCGGTTAAATAAAAATAAAAATGTTTACTTTGTTGCTTCATTGAAATCGATTTACAATTTGGGGATTTTTGTATGTTTAGAATAATGTATAGATTATTTTGAAGCACTTTTCGCTTTAATATTTTAATATTAAATTTTATATTTTGATGCAGATATGGCTTTGATGCTGTACTCGTCTGTCATGTTTAAACTGTGATGTCTATTAGTCGGAAATTGATAGAATTTTACCAGTCAACTCTACAAATCAAACAAAACTAGTAAATTTGTGCCTTTTTAATGAAATTTCCGTTGGATATGGAACAATTGGAACATTTTGAGCATATTTTAAACAAAAGTTTCGTCAAATTTCCTCCTAAAATTAATAATTAACAAAAATAAAAATATTTTGATGTGCAAATTTAAGAAGCTGTTTATTTAGTACAAAAAAAAAATCTGAATGAAAAAAAAAGAATTTTTACCAAAATTAAAAAAAAAACGAGTTAACAATTTATAAAACATGAGAAAATGTGGAATTTTTTAAAATTATTGTATTTTATATAATATATTGCATTCAAAATTATAAATGAAATAGTAAAATCTGAAGTAAAAGATATAAAATTTTAAGAAATGGTAACAATTTGAAAATAATATAATTTCATAGTATAGAAAAGATATTTGAATTAATGTTAATCATCGATGAATTTTTTCCCTTGCATTTGTAAAATCGAAATAAGTTCTCATTAAAATTTTTAATTTTAGTTCTTTATATGCAATGATAATTTAAAATTATGTCTAGCAAATTTAACAGCAGTTGCAAAAATAACAAAAGAAAAAGATCAATAAAAAATGAAGTTCAGCATTGAAAAAATCTATTTTATGTTTTTACATTAAAAATTATTTTATTAGAATTGAATTGCGCAAACAGTTTATATGTTCAGTAAAAAAATAAAAAATAAATCGATAAATGTTTTATCATAAATCAATCCCAGTTTATTAATTCATTTTATTTGTGTCCTTAATTAAAAATCCGTTTATATGAACCTGTAGTAATTTTATTAGTTATAAAAATGTTATCAAATAACTCCATTAAGCCAGCAATGAATAGTAGCCTAGCATTTATTAATTAAATTAAAACTAATTAAATTGTATTAAATTAAAATGATAATAATAATAATAATAATAAAACAAATGAAATATTTATTAAATAAAATGAACAAAATATTTCCGAAAAACAAAAAGTTAATTACTGTTTTGCCATAAATTAATTCTAAATGTCAAAACTAATTAAATATTTTCTGACAATTTAACATAGCATATAATAATAAAATATATGAAACACAATTATAAATTTATTAAGAGTTTACTGCAAAATTTTTATTAAAATTATTAATGTCCCGCCTAATGAACAAAATTAACTTCTAACAAAGAGAACAGAAAAGTTTAAAATATAAATGGTAAAAAAAGTACAATATTTACTCTCTGTTTTTTTTTTATGGATAATTTAAAGAGTCGAATTTATCAAAATGGCATGAATAGTCATTTGGGAAATTCGGCGTACACATATGCATTCATTAATCTCAGGGTAAGCACCCCTATTTGGAGCTTCGTCGATCGACAAGCAAAACATCAATTCTCGCGAACTGACTCCAAGTAGTAAACATTCAATCCATCACAGACTGCTTTAGCTTTGCTGCGAAACAGTCTCATATTTTATTATTTAGCTTTAGCCTTATATAATTAATAAACAAAAGCTCTGCACGGTGCTGGTAATGTTGATGCTAACGGGAAGATGATTTGAATTTTTTGATAAAAATAATGAGGGGAAAATTGAAATCAGAATTTTTCTTGAAGAAAAATACGGGGGAATTTATTTAATTTTCTCGACTTTCCGGGAAAAAACACGCTAATAGAGTGCCAACGAGCAACGTTATAAACGTTCGTTGCGAAGGTAAAATACCAAAATTAAGAAAAGGTAGCATATTTTCAGAAGAAGCTATTTTAATAATATTTTTTCATTTTTTATCTTCTGAAATTTGAATTTCATCAAATTTTTTACAATGAATAATTTCATTGTAAAACTACCGCAATTGAAAATTGAGTTATAATTTGGAAACTAAAAATGAGATCAATGGCTTTTAACAAATAGGAAAGTAGACGAAATTTACAATTTATTAATTACTATCTTTTGGAAATGAGACAGTAATTGTTTTCACTTAAAAATGGTATATTAGTCATTAAAGTAGGAATTTGTTAACGATTTAAAATCTAGCACTTCCGGACCATAAAAAAATATATTTTTTTTATTTAAATGAACTAAAAACTAAAAATAAATTTAATTTTATTTGAATATCACAATTTGGGCCTGAGGATTAACTTAGCTTCTTATTTATTTGTCAGTTGTTCACAATATCTAAGTTTAATAATTTC
>JASKGO010004276.1:0-16580 GCA_030556065.1 Holobus sp. GC000080
AAAAAGTACGTTGCGCCCTAACGTTAGATCAGCCAACACTCGGTCTCTATTATACTCGACGCGCTATGCTTATAGTCCGGTCGCTCGCCTTGCTAACGTTACGCTATCGATGTTTGCACCAGTAATTAGCACCCGCAACGAAATATAATCAGAAAATTGATTAAATTTAAATTTTCTTTAATGCAATTAAAGACACTCTAATTAGCAATAATAAAATGAAAAACCATTAAAATCGGTCTATTAATTTAGATTTTAATCAACTGATGATGATCACTCAGAAAATAATTAATTACTCTTGAACCAATTAAGCTGGAGCAACAATTTTAGCGTCATTTAATTGACAATTCAACCAGTTAATTAAATAATTTATCGCAAGACACAATCCAATGATCCCGATATCATTTTTTTTATATATTTCTGAATGTCCAAAAAAACAAATAAACTCTTGATAATAACATTTTAAAAGAAATTTAAGAATCAAATAAACATTAACTATGAAAAATAATCAATGGGTAAATTAAACAAGACTGTAATTACTGCAATTAACCAAACAAAAATCCAAAAAAAAAAGCAAAAATAAAATACAAAACTAAAAAATAACGAAATATGAAAGATGAAAATGAGAAAAAGAGAAAAAAATCAACTTACTCGTCTTTCGAAATAGAATTGTGGCTCAAAATGGAATAACTAATTAGCAAACAAGCGTCTCGCACCAGGATATCTTCATCCTGCATCAATTCTATAAATATTGACCACAAAGTCAATCGGGGAAAATCTAAAAAGCAACAAACAATTTTTGAAGAATTAATAATTGAAAAGAAAGAGACACAAACCTGGCATAACTGTAGCATCACACATCATTTCGTAATTTTTATACAGAAAATAGCAAGCTGCTAATTTCTCCTGCGTCGAACTATCCTCTTGACTGAAGTCATCCAAGACATTCAGCAGTTGAACGACGTTAAAGGGTTCCGCATACGACGACATTAAATTGCTAATCAAACCGATCATGGTGACCGCCACATCCGCGTCGCTAATTGCGATTTGCTTAAGCAAATAGTCCAAAATCAATTGATTTCCCAATTTAACCGGCAGCGAAAGCGGTCTAATTGTATGCACCATTGTTCGATAATTGCAGAGAATCTTGCAAACCCTCAGAACGTACTCTTTAGGTTTCGTATTAAGTATTCTGAACAAATCAGTGAAAATGTTCTCCTTCACCAGCAAAAGTCTGATGCAACACTTCAACTGCTGCAGTAAACTTTCACTTAAGGTCTTTACAAATTCAAATTCCAAGTCTTCCTGTTCAGCTCCCGGCTCCTCCTGACTTAAGCTATCAGCACTTATGTAGTAAATGCAATTCAGACAAAACCTACTGATATCTTCGTTGCGCACCTTCAATCCGTGCGTCAATATCAGTGCAATCAAACGAGCGCACTTTTCTTCTTGCGTTTCGTTTTGATCGCCAAACACCCTGAGGATGACCTGCAGGTACAGTGCCAGTTTGATTTCTTCGTATTTGTGCATTCCCTGTGTTTTGATCAGAACGTAGGGCATGGGTGATATGTAGGCTAGCAAATCTGCACAAGTTTCCCTATCGTTTAAAGACATCTTTGCGGAAATCTTTAACCAGGTGGTTAGGATTTCCATATATTGGTTGCAGATAGGTACGCTAATTCTAAATCTGGTTTGCTCCAAGATCCAGAAGGAGCACGCAAAATGATCGGTTAATGTTACATCTTTCGGAGGTACTTTTAATTTCTTCAGGGCGTATTTAATTTGAAGGAGTAAACCGTGCAGTTCGTGTTGGGATTTTGTAGCTGTTAATTCTGAGAGACAGCGTTTTAAATGACCGGATAAATCGGCTGTGAGGGCAACTGTTGCTTGGGCCCCCAAGTCTCTTATGGTGTACGTCGATCTTGCTGTTGTGTTCATTAACAGTGGACTCAAAGTGTCGATCTATGCAAGAAAAATATTTTTTGTTTTTGTTTTAAAGGATTATTTTGGAAAAATCGCTTTTCGGATTTCTTTTTCAGACATCCTGCATAATTTCAAGCATAATCAACTTTAAAAATTCTACATAAACATCTTGAGTTTAATTAATTATTAAAAATAATTTTAAGATTTCTTATCTCAGCAAAATCAAGCTGTGAAGTATGCTAATACTATTAATAACAAAATTGTTTTTTTTTTAATTCCGGTTTAATGACCAAAAATTTTCATTACTATAATTTAAAATTACATACCTTGTCTTTGCATTCAGCAGAATAGGTGAGTCGCACCAAAATTAACAATGAAGGATAAAGTGCCACATTGTCCTTAGGGTTGGCTGCATACTCCTCCAGAATCTTGAAGATGAAGTTGTAGAGTTCCGTGTATCGCATCGTGAATATCTTGAAGGGAATCCTATTCTTAATACTGATTTCCTGCGAGTCTTTGGATCTCTGCACACCGAAAATTCGCATCATTAGTGACGAAAAGAGAAGCGTTGCTGCATTGCGAACCTATATTAAAAATGTATCATTTCTTTTCAAACAATTTTTACAACAACAAAATGACAATACATAAAAAATAATCAAACTTGCAACAGTTTACTTACACCCCAATCGGCATCGTTGAATCTAATGATGCACAGGATAACTCCTTTGGTCACATACGGATGGATTATTTCACCCAACTGATTGTGCTTGTACAATGCTCTGAGTATGTTCATACTGTGTATGGCCGATTTGATATTATACGAAGAGAAATTATAAGCAATTGTTAGGAATTGTTCCATGCAGTAATGGAAACAACTTTGGCTCAAGTTTGATTGAGGCTCTGTTGCTAAGATTGCCTGAAATCATTATTTTTATTAATTCATTTAAAAACTAATAAATAAATTAATTAAATTTAATGTAGAACCGACAGTGTACTTAACATAAACAAAAGAAACATTTAATTAATGAAAAAATAATAATTAAGACAAATTTAAATTAAAAGTCTATAAAAAGTACCATAAAAATGAATAATTTTAAGATTTCAAGTGAAAAACTAAATTCCTTGAGAAATTTCAATATTTGTGGGCTTTTTCCGCGTGAAAATCGGCCAAATTTGCAATATTTGTTTACGTTCCTTTATACAGGGTAATCTATTAGCGATTTGACGACCCCTAGCGATCGAAAAATGCACTACAGATAGTGACAGTTGGTCTGATAAAGTAGGGTAATCCTAGCATGTGTAAATAAAAAAAACCCGATGAAAATCGGTGCAGCCGTTCCATTGTCCTAGTTCTTTTAAAGTTGATGTAATGGTCAGTATATTTAAAGGTCTAGTGGCGCCTGGTGGCGCCCGGCGCTTAAATAGTTACGCAGCGGCCTTGAGTAAAGGGTTACTAATTGGAGCGACAAGTGTTGTTCACACCCCTTAGTGGCGCCACTAAGCACGTGCCATGGGGCACGTGCTGCTACCCCTTCCTTACCCCCAGGGAGGTTTGGAATGTGACCCTAGCGGTGGATTCTATAACAAAAATAATTCCACTTCCGACTGCACAGTTAGCGCCACTTACACCAACCCTTGAAATGACCTCTAAGAATTTTGCCACTGTTTTTCAAATTTATTTTAACGTTTTAAATGACTTCAGATTAAAATAAACGTTTCTTTTTGTTTAATAAGTGACTTAAAGCTTTCCCACAATTGATATTTATCAATTAAAGGAACATTTAATTAAATTAATGATAAATAAATGATTCCCTTTTTCAAAAAATGAAATGAAAACTTACCTGAATCATAAAAGGAAGTCCTGCACTTCTTCTAGTCGCACAAGTTTCATCTTCTTTGGATGACACCAATTGAATTGTGTTCTCCAACCACTGAATGGGCAATTCAGACAACTCTCCATTTGATCTGAAAAGTAATAACAATTTCTAGTATCTATCTTACAATCATATAAATAAGAACCAAATAAAAAAAGCTAAAAAATGCAACTTACACCCAAAGTTTAGCACACAATTTACTGAATCCAACGTAGGCTTGCTCGTAAGCTCCTCTGTGTTTAGCCTGACCAAAAAGATTCTTGAAGTAATTTGTGATCTTCACAATACCATTCGTTTTCGACAAGCTGCTATGAATGGCCGGATCGTTGATATCGATTTCGCCAAATAGAAGCGAAACTTCTTTGATTGTTCGCCACGCAAAGACCAGAATCATTTGCGAAGTTGTGGTGGCATCGTGGCCATCCTCGCCGGCGCCCACCACGGGTTTGAATCCTTCTGGGGACCCTGACGTTATAATTGGCAATGCAATCTCAGCCGTTTGTAAACACAAATCCACTATTCGTGGAAATATTGCCGGATAGTTTTTGCTAAAAGAAAAAATTTAATTTTCCAATTTATTGATGCTAATCATTTTAAAAATAACTGACATATGAAGAAAAATTAAACGTAATTAATTAAAAGTAAAATATCTACTCACTGCAAATGCTGCTTTTGTATCAACTGCCGCAAACAAAACACTTGACCATAAAGTGGCGTGTGTTTAGTGGCAAAAAAGAAGTTCTTCTTGACCAGTCGAATTTCGGTACTAATTTGCGTGCACAATTCGTTGGCCAACACGAACCACACATCCTTTTCCGGTACCGGTGTTATAAACACCTGTTTCATCACTTTCAATGCTAGAGGCGACTGAATGTAAACCATCAAAGCGTGGGTGGCCGATATCGAAACATTCGGCTTTATATTGAATGCAATGTCGGCCATGGCGTGTTGAATTAAAGCAGACAATTTACCTTCCGTCTGTAAAAACGAAAAACAAACCAAAATTAATGAAAAACTAAACTAAAACATTAATTAAAAAGTTAAATTACTTACGTGATGAAATGCTTTTTCTGTAGGTAAATCCAAAATTATTTTACTAGTCATAATAATGTTATTTTCATAAGTGTCTTCGAGCACTTTGTACAGCAGCTTCACGTAACTATACTTCCAAAGAGAATAATACTCTTCAAGAGGCATGCAACTCTTGAGGAAAATAATCAGCTCCAAGCACAAACTGCGCTTGGAATGCGTAGCGCGTGGATATATTCCGAGAATCAATTCCTCCCTAAAAAAGTTACCGAGAAATTCTTCGTAATTGCTGTAGTCAATTTTCAGTTGCTTTAATCTGTCGTCTTTTACTAGAACTTCATCAGTATCTTGTAATTTGCTTTGCAATTTCTTCAATTCGCGTTTAATCACATAAAAACTGTCTCTGAATCGCATCAATGCTTTCTTATACAGACCAATCATATTTTGCCGGAAACTAGGAGACGGATCTACCGAATTATACCGAAAGAAACCCACCAGTAGGTCCAAATCTTTAAAAGAGAATTTTTCTGTTGATTTTTGGCAGTCTACTATCAAGCTCAGTGTTAACAGTCTGGTCTGCAATCGTCAACAATCATAATACTGACAAAAATGTAGAAATTCAACGAGAAAGAAAAGAAAAAAACAATTCATACCTCTTCGGATCGGTGGCAAATTAGAGTTTGCACATGACTTAAACCTAAAACACCGAAATATTTATCATCTGAAGAATCCCGTTCCTCCGATTCATCGCAATACGATTTGATGTCGATGTTATGTTTGCGGGAAACGATGTAACAACCCAAAAGGGCTTCCAGTTCCTGTCCGGTAAACATGCGATTTTTAGGAAGTAAATTAATAACTGCCGGGCAAAGTTTAAAGGCGCTCATGAAAATTTTCAGTATGTAAACTAGAGTTGACTGGTCGTATTCCAAAGGAAACAGAATTTGCGCCCAGGTTTCCAACCAGTTTTCGGGTTCTTCCTGGTGGTGTTGCTCCATTAACTTTTCATATGTTGTACACACCTTAACAAAGAACGTTTTTTAAGACAATATATATTTTTTTTTATATTAGTTATAGTTATAATTACAAATAAAGAAGGAGAACTAACCTCGTGAGCAATCGTAGAATTCTTCAAACACAAGAGCAACTTTTTTGGTAAATCAGCAACTTTATGCAATAATAACTTGCATTCCATTGCAGAAGCAACTGATGTCAACACTTTAAAATTTGAATTTTGTGCCTCGATTATGTCCTCAATGGCCTTTAGAAACAGTGTTAAAAATTGATTTTGTTCTGTAAACAAAAAGTCCATTCGATAGTTGAGCAAACGATAAATTAATTAACGTTAAAATAATTAAATAATTACCATTAATTTTTCCTTTGGTATTTTTCGTGATGATGCCCACGAAAACGGCGAGCAAACATTGAGTGTCCACCCTGATGGCATCCACATAATGGTCCAAGTGCATCCAAATGTAGTCCCACAATGGTGTGAACATTTCAATTAAGTCAATATTGTCCAGTGTTAAAATTATGGGCGATAATGTAACTAACATTTTGCTTATTTCAAGTATTTCAGGTACACTCACATTGTTTCCACTAAAATAATAACAATTAGTATTTTATTTTAAATATGCTTCTCGAATTAACCCAGAAAAACAAAAAATGGTTTCATTTAAAAGATAATTAAACCATCAATTTAATTAATTTACAATAATTGAACTTTTTGTCTTTATCAGTAAGTCGCGGCCGCAGCTATCAAGGCTGCGGGTGCTCCGCGCTCACACAGTACGTGTCAAGCCACCAAGTACGTTACGCGCTAACGTTAAATTCGCCAGCACTCGGACTCGGCGCGCTCTAAGACACTAAGCTTATAGTACGGTGGCGCGCGTCGCTAACGTTACGCTGTTGATGTTTCCGGCAGTTTGAGTGCCTTAACTACGTCGAACATCGATACCGGTAAAGCCGGTTATTAACGTTAAGCATAAGCAGCATCGTTACCTCGCGAAATAATAATGTAAACAATAAGAAAATTCTTATTTATTAAAGTAAATAATGTTAAAACGTACCTTGATGCTGTGGACAGCAAAATCTTAAAGATGTAAATAGGAACGGGCATATTTTCCACTGTATGGCTGCACATCACATCAAAAGGGCAAGTGTACACTATTCCAGACAAAATGCATATTCTAATTGTATGATTTTCTGAACTGGAACGTAAAATCCATTCCAATAAATCGTCCCCAGATAAAGGAGCGTGAATTTTTAATATATTTATTATGTCTTCCTGCAATATTTGCAATTTTTTCAATAAGTTTTTCTATTTATTTTATTATTCTGAAAACAACTTACTTGTTCCCATGTACTGTCAGGACATTGGACCATTGAAATAACAAGCAAGCAGCCACAGTTGACTTTCGTGGTAAATGCCGTCTGATTGTGTGAAATGATTTGGAAAGCAGTGACCAACAATGGGACACTTTGCTCTGACAAATATTTGCCCACCTCGCATTGATTCAAAAGGGCCACCAGCAATTTGCTGACATCATAAAGCAGCTTTTGGGCCAATTCCACTTGCTTACTATTATTCGAACAGCACATCCTGCAAAAGAATTTTATTTTTTATCTAAGTTCCTATTGTTATTTAACTTTTTTTTGTTTTACAGATATGTTAAATAAGTAACAAATTAAAATATCATAAAATTTAAGTTGAAATAAATGAAATTAATTAATAAATTGGGTAATTAAACTTACTTGAACAGTTTGAAGCATTTGAAGAAATGATTAGAAGCAAACAAAAAAATATCATTGATGCAATTGGCAAGAGCTTCAACCCCTGAAGGAAAACAACCAAACAACATAAGAATCTTCTGAACAATTTTGTTCTCCTGCTTAGCAACATCCATCTCTAAATTCTTGTCGTTCTTCCCAGGGGCCACTTTATGTGACTGAACTATTCGGTTTTTAATTTCATCCGATAAAGCATTGAACACTATACTTTTGTCCATTGCTAGCAGCATTCTATTGCAGGTTTTCTTCAAAGGATGCTTGAATCCAATGTCCAAAAACAAGTAGCTTATTAGCAAAGCCACTTGCTCCTTTTCCTCCGCACATTCTGCTTCAATGTACAACTAAAGAACACAAAAATATTAATACAGAGCTCCACAGTTAAAATGTTCAAAATTACCTCTTTAAGTATCTGTTGCTGTTCAATTAGGGTCTCACAAGTGGAGAATTTCTCCAACTTTTGCTTGAACTTCTCGGTGGCATTTTCAAAGTCTCTGCTGATGGTAACAGGAGCATTGTAATGTGCAGCACCTTCCACCATTTCTCTTTACAGGGAATCTTCAACACTTTATGCTATATTTACAGCGAAATTAGGGACAATTCCCTTGTTTTTTAAAATATAAACTGAATATAAACAACAAAACACAACTTACATAACCTATAAATGGATCAGGGTAAATTTTATGAGGAATTTAAGAAAGAAAGCACTTTACTGTTGCTTGTTGTATAAATAAGCACTATTTAGGTTTAATTATCGATAAATAATAACTCACATTATTGTTTTTTAGTTGAAGAAACCACATGTAACACGCATGTACTGCACGTCTACACGGACATGGCATTACTGCATGGGTGTTGGTGAGGAGACTGGTGGTGACGTCACACGTATATAAGGTGGCGGAGCAGCAATGTATTTAAATGCATTTTACCGAAACTTTATTAATTTTTTTACGTTATAATACAAAAGAATTTTGCTTTTTTTCATTGTAGATTTATTTGAGTTGATGTTATTTATCAATAAAATTGTAGTTGGGTGCCTTTTAAAGATTTTTTTATATTTTAAATTGCAGTTTAAATACTTTTGCTTGAGTTCAATTTCCACACACGAAAAAAGACTTAAACAAGAAGAAATAACTGTTAAAAAGTATATAAACCACAGAAGCACATTTATTTATAACAAACAATAAAAATAAGAATTAAAATTAACACGTAAAATAAAATAAAAGTCAAAATATAAAAACCAATATTCTAATAGTAACAAAAATAAATAATAAACTCTATTTATTTATAAAAAGAATGTCATAAAACTCTTGCAAGATAATTTTTGTACCAAATAGAAAAATTTGCAAATGAAATATATAAAAAACAAGGTGATTTCCTTATTCTCTCTTAATTCTAAGCCTTGCAACTGATCTTAGCATATTTAATATGTTCCTGACTTATGTCTCTGTCGCCCCATCCCCAAATCTCCGGTCCATCCGAATTCTTGTGATCGTGTGTGGCAAACAATTCGTCAATTGACGAAGTCTTGATAATCTTGTCGTCGATTTTTCGGGAACCGTCACCGGTGCGGGCAATTCTCTTTTCGATTAATTCCGGCGACACAGTCTTCAAATCGTACGCCCATCCGATCTTGGCGAAGAAGTCGATTATGTAAGTGGTCAAATTGTGTCTGTATCCATATTCGGACGCTTTGTAATCCCAGGGAAAAACGTGATGGTAATTGTGCCATCCTTCGCCCAACGCCAGCATTGAAACCAATTTGTTTTCCGTTGATTGAATGTTTCTTTAAAGAAAATTTTCACTTTTAATGGATGGAATGTTTTCACTTATGTACAGGGTGTAGGTAATTTCAAATTTTCAGAAGAATTAATAAAGGAAAATAATTAAAAATTTGATTTCTTTATGAATTTTACATTTAGTGTTATTATTATAAGTTATAGTAAATAGAAAGCAACACCAGTAAAATCTTCCAGTATAAAAACAGAAAACTTAAATTTAAAATTTATTTCATATTGTTAAAGGCAATTTTATTAGCTATAATTAAGTGAAAAAAGTAATAAGATCGGTTAATTATTTTAGATTGTATAAACAAATTACCATGGGGTCCTTTTGTTGCAAATCGTCAAATTAAGTATTCTCAGAAAATAATTAATTACTCTTGAACTAATTAAGCTAGAATAATAATTTTAGCATCATTTAAAAGACAATTTAACCAGTTATTTAAATAATTAATAACAATTTTAAATTTTAGTTTTTACTGGTAAGTTCCGGCTTTAGCAATCAAGTCGATAAAATACGTTACGCGCTAACGTTAGACTGGCCAGTAGTCGGTCTCGTCTGAACTCGACGCGCTCTGCTTATAGACCGGTCGCGCTTGTCGCTAACGTTACGCCATCGATGTTTGAACCAGTAAATATCAACCCCAACGAAATCACCCCGTATAAAATCAGAAAATCGTATGAATTTAAAATTTCTATAAGAAAATTAAAGACAATTTAATTTGCAATAATTGAGTGAAAAAAAAATCATAATAATTGCTTGGTTATTTTAGATTTTATAAAGGAATTACTAAGAGGACTTTTTTTGCAAAACGTTCAATGACGAACGGTCAGAAAATAATTAATTAAAATTGAACTAATTAAGCTAAAACAATTATTGTAAGCTCATTTAAAAGCCAGTTTAATCTGCTATTTATTTATGAATTGAAAATTTTCATTTTTATATTTATTTATAAAATTTCTTCAAAAACAACAATAAATTTACCCGGTATAAAATCAAAAAAATATTTAAATTTAAAATTTCTTCAACATTATGAAAGGCAATCTAATTATAAATAATTAAATGAAAAAGTTATTAAGTTCGCTCAATTAATTTAGATTTTATTAACAAATTACTAAGAGGACTTTTTGTTGCAAATCATCCAATGTCTAGCGGTCAGAAAAGAATTAATTACTCTTGAAATAATTAAACTAGAATAATAATTTTAGCATCATTTGAAAGACAATTCAACCAGCTATTTAAATAATTTATATTAAGTCTACTTTTAATTTCTACTAGTATGTCAACCCCAAATCAACAAGTACGTTACGCGCTAACGTTAGCCTAGCAAGTAGTCGGTCTCTACCATACGCAACAGGCTCTGCTTATAGTCCGACTGGCGCGAGTCCCTAACGTTACGCCCTCGATGTTTCCGCGCTTTTGAGGGTGCGCTACTACATCGAATGGCAAGACCGGTAACACTGGTTGTTAACGTTATGACGCAAGCAACAACAAAACATCGGAGATAATCAATGAAAAAATTATTTAAATTTTAAGTTATTTTAAGATAATTAATAAATTAATGTAAATCTAATTAGCAATAATTAAAAGAAAAAAAATCAATTAAGATCGTCTCATTATTTATTTAATTTAAAAACAAATTACTTTTAAAATTAATAATTTCCTATTAACGGAAATTAAAAATGTTAAAAGCCGGAATGAAAACAATTTAATTAAAGATGTTAGAGCATGATATTAGTATAGAGTAATCGAAGTAAAACTAATTCAAGCAATAAGAATTAACAACACCTTTAAATAGCCAATAAATGTATGTGCTATGCACAATTAAAGTAATAAGTATTATGATAAAGAGTAGTTTACTTTTTTCTGATGTTAGCAACTATTATTATATTATTGTAATTTGCAATTCTGCACGCACTATTGCACTATTATGCACTTACTTATCGTACGGTTTCATTCCATAAATGTGAGCTGCACTATTTACCAGCCACGTAGCATTCAATGTGAACGTGTACCTCGCCACAGAGCACACGTACCAGCTGACGAAGAGATCTTCATCCCAGAAGTAATAGGGAATTGCCATTGGCAAGATAAACGAAATTAAAGGCATCAAAATCAAGTAAAATCTGTAACACCAAAACAAACTTCATTTCTTTAACTATAATTTGCTATAATTAAAAAACAAATAATTAATTAATTAATGGAATCGTTAAAAGATTAAAAAAAAGTAATTTTGAAAGCTTTTTGCTTGTAGTTTCTGTTTGATGAAATTATAACATTGTAATTTCAGTTGCATCCAATTAGAAACAAAGTATATTATTGCCACAATTACAAGAAGAGTTTGTAAAAAAAAAATAGAAAATTTCGTAAAAGCGAAATCATTACTCATTAAAATATTTAAAGAGCCAGGAGCTGGAGAGATGCAGATGCAGATGCAAGTGCATCCACATCTCCGCTGAGAGAACGTTCGCTTTCATCCATTTAATACATAGTTTCATTGCCGCGTTTATTGCTTTCTCTGTCGAGTGAAAGCGTTTTATTCTCTGTTTTACGATAACTGCTGCTTTGAAACCACAGCAAATATAGCTAATTACGTTTTTCAATGGTTGTTATTGGTTTTACCTCTTTTGGAATCGCACCACGGGATCCTCGAGCAAGTCCGATAAATCCACCGATTTTCCTTTCGTTGTGATGTCCTTGTGTTTCTTCACCAGTAGCCAACCGACGTGCGAAAAGAAGAATCCTAAAGTTTTTTTTTTTTAATTTTTTAATATTTCGTTATTTGCTATGCAAAGTGAAAACTATTCATTTTATTGTATTATACATGTGCTAGTTATAGTATAAGTGACTAAGTTAATAGGTCGGAAATAAGAAAATTGTAAATTATAATCGTTTTTCTAATTATCTATCTATTTAATAAATGATTTAAATTACCTGTAATGAGAAGTCGAACAAAATTTAATTTATTTATTTAATTATTTATAAATGCTGCCTGTATTGTTTGTTGCTTTGAATAATTTATTAATTTTCAATTAAAAATTACTTTAATTCTGCTTTTAATTTTCGTTTTTTAAATTTTTAAATTTATTTAATTTTAATTTTTTTAATGAAATAAAAAAGTAATTTCCGGTTAAACCGGTGGAAGTAAATAAATTTATTTATTTATTCGATGAATGAGTTTCACAAATTTTGGATTGATTCAAAATAATAATTTTATACTAAAACAGAAAATTTTAATTAAAATCGGTGGTAAATACAGAAATGATAATGATCAGCAACTTTTCAGTGTCGTCCTGCATTCAAAAATAAATATATTTTTTGGTTTTTAAGCTTTTAAATGGAAATTTGAAATTTTAATTTTAATAATTTTAATTATTATTATTTGAAGCAAAATATCTTTAAACATCAAAGCATATTTATTTACTTTAAACTTAATTTCAATCATTCTAAAAAAAAAAATAAAAAACTATTACTTTGATAAATTCAACAGTACCCTGTATTAACAAACCAACAAAAACTAAATATCCAAAAAGGAAATTGAAGATTAATTTAATGACGCCATTTAAATGCCATATTTACAGTGCAATTAAAAGGCAATTAAAAACAACGTTTTAATTTTAAATAAATAATTGCCAATAATTATTTAGTAAGTAAAAAGCGAGAGTGCAAAAAAAAAACTTAAAAAAAACCGAATAGCCGATCCTTTAATATCTCTATCAACAAAATGTCAAAATTAATTAATTTTCCAATTAAAAAGTAAAAATTCCATTGTCAACAACAATAAACAGCAAAACCTAAATAATAAATCATAAAAGCCATAAAATTTTCCTAGCTTTTCTTACTGAGCATGAAAACATGAAAACTTTCTACATACGCAATTCCTCTGCAAAGCCATTAAAACGATGAGTAAAATATCAAAGTATTATAAATAATAAACGAAGGATAAGAAATAGAAATTATTTTATTTATATAGAATTACCTCGTTTAGCATTATGGGGATCCGCATCGGAGTCAGTGAATTTGTGGTGCACTCGATGGTCTCTGACCCATTCGTAGATGTGGTTCTGGAAAGCCAACGTTTGCCAAAACGCCAACAGAATCCTCAATGGTAACTTTGCCTTGTAGCATCTGTGGGCCCACAATCTGTGGGCTCCTGCTGTCACTCCCCAGCCAGCAGTGAAAATTAGCGTTATGGCTAAAATACAAAAAGATATTAATTTTGTTTTTTGTTTTTTAATTATACAGGGTGAATTTAATTAAATTAATTGAAAATTTTCATTTTTTGGTTATTGCTGGCTGTTTAAAAATTAATAAAGACAAAAAATAATATAAATTGATAAAAGTACAGTAAAATTTCCTGGAAAATTAAAATAAAATATTTGGTATTGCAAATTGGATAGGTAAAATTGATTTTAAAGCTTTTTTTGCAGTTTTAGTTGTTAAAATGAGCTCTAAAATGTATCACCACATTTTCAAATCCTTTTTAATTCAAAGAAGAACTGAATTAAAGTTCTGAAACCTTTCCAATTTGAAAATTTCAATATTTTTCTAAAAGATACCTTCAAAAAGGGCCAAAATTAAAAAAAAACAAATTCAAAGAATCCAAAGAAAAACTGAATTGAAGTTCTGAAAGCTTTCCAATTAGAAATTTTCAATATTCTTCTTAAAGATACCTTCAAAAAGGACCAAAATTAAAAACCAAAATTACCCATCAGGTAATTATAAAGCAAAAACTTAGTTGAAATCTTATTTGAAAAGAAAGTAATGCTCAAAACTTAGATAAAGATAAAGAAATCAGAACTCACTCCAGAAAAAAGTTTTCCACTGGCAAACGGCAAAGAACATGTAGAAGCCGTAGAAGAAGAATACATGGAGATACAGCATGCCCAAGACGTTCTTCCAAACGATGTCCCATTTGTAGCCGACCTCCGGTTGCGCTTTCGAATCGACCTGAAGAGCTTTGGCGCTACTTCTGGTCGGCTTCTTCGGTGCTTTGCCGATAAGATTACCGAGAGGTTCTTGCAGTAGCAGCTGTTTGTCGTTTAAATTTGGCGGATTGGCGGTGGCCACTTCCGCCAAGAACAAACTGTTGATTGTCGGTGCCATAGCGATAGCGATTTCAATGTTTCGTCTGAAATCAAATGCCATTTTTAGCTTTTGCCTCTTTTATTTTATACTTTTTTATTAGTGGTTAACATAAAGATAGAGAAACATTGTGGAAATTGTTTACAGTTGAATGTGAAATACTTTTTTTTTTAATGTTAAAACAATAGTTGAATGCTATAATTTGTATTTTGCGCAATCCTTTTGTTGATTTTATTTCAATAAAATCTATACTATATAAAATATTATTTCAATGGTGTTGGAAAATATTGAAAAATATTGAAAAGAATTGAAAAGAATAAAAAAGAATTGATGAAAAGTATTGAAAAGAAATGAAAATTGCTACAATCATTTAGATTCTTCAGTGTCGCCAGTTATTTTCAAAGAACAATGCTGAATAAATTAATTCATAAATTGTTTTTGTATTTGTAAAAGGTATGGCGAGTGACAGCAAAACTAATCGATGTAAAATTTAATGTCCCATTTGGACTACTTAAAGGCTCCAATAAACAACCAACTGTCTCTATAGAATTTTACTTTTTGACTTTACATTTTCTTATTTATTTATCTATTTATTTTTTATGAAGATAAAACATTCCAATAAAAACATTTTTCTCATTAAAAATACATTTTCCATTTAACGAGCATCGAAAATATTAAATTTCCCAACGGCAGATAACATTAAAACTGAAAACTGTTAATTAAGGTCAGTTCAAAAATTACTTCCGCATGCAGTAAAGGCATTAGCTGACTTTCTTGTGCCTTGCAATTGCAAGAACCTAAATTGCTAGATGCAATTTTAGCTTATTTATAGAAAAATAAATGAGAAAAAACTTAAACTGCATTTTTTCCTAATTAATAATTTGCAACAAATTAGAAGCAAATCGAATATGCATTTAATTGTTCAACATTGAATTTTAATGACAAATTATAAATTAAAACCATTAAAACAATTTCTAAACGACCATTAAACGTATATAACATAACACATAGAAATCCTGTTCTCATAATTGCAGCTAGTAGCATACAGAGTATTTATTGAAATCATTTCCCTTGATTGCACATTGCACTATTGACTATGCGGAAAGCAGCGAACAGAATGCAGCAGATTGAAGATACTGCACACTTTTGTAATCCGATGGCATCGATTTGTAAGCGCGATTAATCAATTAATTAAGAGTTAAGAGGGGCAATCGCTTTTAACGGTACTTGCTTTTGCATTTTGCCAGCTAGCTCCAAGCAAATTGCATTGCAGTTTGCAATTCCCATAATTTCCTGCTGATGCGGCCTCAAATAATAAATCAACGGTGAATGTGCTGAAAAAACTTTACTTTTCTTGTTCTATTCTATTTAGATGCAAGATGCAAGTAGATAACAACGTACTGCATGCAATAATGATTATGATTCTCTCTCTTTTCGATTTTTTTCTTTTTTTTTCTTTGCAAAAATTAGAAGTTGCTTAAGGCTACAGCAGTCAGTCTTTCCATTTGATCACGAACTTATATTGTAGCCTTTCCCAATCAATCATTCAAACGGTGTTCTGCTTACAGAATACAGAGCTTGTTTTAACATCTCTGAAGTTTGTTTTTCCTGAAGCTATATCTAAAGTTCCAAAGTAGTAACAACGTTGAATTGAAGCTTTCTGTGCCAAAAGTCAAAAGTTGACTTTCTAATAATCTTGTTTTAATGGATTTATTGCTGATGTACTAAGAGTTTATAAGAAATGTAAATTATTCAGGTGTTTCAGGATTTATTTACTTGATTTTTTTCAAATTATTTGATTGATTGAATAATTTATTAAAAATAAAAACTTTTGTTATAAGCAATTTGCTAAATACTTTTTTTTTTCTATTAATTTAAACAATTTATTTGAAATAATAAAGCAGTAAAAGTAGAGCAGTAAATTGACGTAAGAAGTAACTTTAGGAAAGGACATTATTTATTTTAAAAGTACTTAATTTATGGAAATTTAAAAAATGCAATCTTAATTTGGTGAAGTTGGTTTAGGGTAGGATGAATAAAATAAATAAATAAAAAATAAATAAACTAAATTAAAAGAACGAATAATTAAATGAAAGGAAAAAC
>JASKGO010004281.1:0-36932 GCA_030556065.1 Holobus sp. GC000080
ACTTGTCTAGAGTTTCTTCAGTTTTTAAAGAAAAAAATATTTTTGGAATAAATTTGAAAACCTTTATAAATTGAAAATAAAGTTTTAATTTAAAAATAAAATATTTTTTGTAATTATTACATTTTAAAGGATTTTTTTTTCATTGGTCTGGATGAGAATAAATTAAAATAACTCATTAAATTTTGATACAAATATTATAAATTGAGTAATCCTTAGTAATCCTTTTTCTGCTCGAATATTTAAAAAGGATAATTAAAATTTGTATATATGTTGCTCATTTCATTTAACTAGTGCATCCTTTGATAATATATTTTGCAAAAGCTCCGATTAATCTAGGAAAGTTCGAAATTTTTTAAATTTTGCACTGAATATGCTTTCATTTTCAGAATATTCATATCTATGTATTAGTCTTTAGTCCTTAGTCCTTAGTACACAGTACTAATATACAGATACCGTTGGAATTTGCAGTATTGGAAAATGCATTAACTCTAATTGATGTTGAGAGATATAAAAAAAAAAACAAAAAAAAAGAGCAAGAGATTACTTTAGCTTGCAGAAAGTAAAGTTTAAAATGCAATAAGTGACCGGCGCCTTCACATTGAACCCATTCAACATAATATTCTTTTACTTCTTCTCTAAAATTTAATTTATCTAATACAAATAATAAAAAATACTTTAAAACAAAAAATCTTTTTTTAATTAAAATTTTTCATTTTTATAGCAGCTCTTTATTCATACAATACCAAAAAAAATAAATAAAAACATGATGTCCGATGTCATTTTTAACGGTGTCGTAAAGCTTCGAATGAAGGAATGAAGTAATACCAATAAAATGAGAGGAAAAAATATATTTCAGCGAAGCCTTTGTTATTATTATTTTTACGACTCCCATTGTATTGTATTGCATTGTATTGTATTAGAGAGAAGGAAGAAAAACTGCTTCTCCCTTGACCTTGTTCCACATTTATAAGATAAGCAAATAATTTGCATTAAAATTCAATAAATACTGCAATACAGGGTGAAATTTTATGAATTTCATTTGAAATTTTGCCAGCAATAGAATAAATTAATCAATACATAATAAGTTTTAATATTATTGCAAGAAAAGCGAAATTTTATTAATTTTATTAAAAATTAATGATATAAATAAAATCTTGCATTTAATAATAAATCATTAATGTCACTTGGAAAATTATTTGCATAATTTTAGCAATTTGTTTGAACATGTGATACGTTAAAACGTTAAATTTGACAAAAGCAATTAGAGCAAATGTATTTTGCGTTGTTGGCAGCTGAGTTTGCAATTTAATTTCCGTATTGAAGCAATTTTATCAAAATTTTCTACTTTTAAATATCTTTTTTGTATTTTTAATATCTAATTCTATTTTTTCATTTCTATTCACAATTTTTTTTTAAATAATTTAATTGTTTTCAATTAAATTACAATTAAAGTTGTAACTCATTAAAACAAAAACAAAACAGAATAGCTGCATAGAATATTTAGTTCTGCAATAATAATTTAATTAGCATTTAATAAAGTTCAAAATTTATAATTTTCCATAGCAATTTTAGAGGTTTACAGAAGCGAAACATTAATTTTAAGCTTCGAATTATGAACTTTTTATAATGCTTTACAAAATTACAACGCTTTTTAGTAGATAATTACAAAAAAATACATATTTTTTCATTTTAAAAATAAAATTCCAGCTTTGTTAAATTTTAACCCGGCGCTTTCACATTTTGATTCACTTTTTATTTTAATTTTTTAATTTTTGTTCTTTGAAAAAGCAATTTAATTTTATTTATTTTAGCAAAAAATATTAAGTTGTAGCAGGAAATAATTTATTCATGAAAAACAATTATGAATTTCACATAAAGAAGTAATCTAGATTACTTTTAAATACGAAACTTAATAAAGGCAGCTTATCGATTCACCTAAAGACCTTCAATTTTCCCATTTAGTGAAATTAAAGCAAATTGAAACATGTTAAATGCCGGTGAAATGCATTTAGCAATCTGCAGTAAACTGCATGTATTGCTGGCATTAAGCCCAAGGTATGTTGTTGCTGAAATTCAACAAGTAACCCAACGGAATCTGAATAATTACCAGAATATAATTTCAACATTAGCTCCTCCTGTGAGAGCAATTCGCTGCAACATCAATTAAGATTCAAACATTTCAAGTGCACGCGAAACATTTCGAGGAAATTTACAAATCATCAAGCAAAGAAAACAGAAACGTCGTTAAATTTAATTAATTATTATATACTGGCTGGTGTGCATTAAATAAATGAACGCCACTAGCAAACAGATGCTTCTATTAATTTTATATTAATTTGTAATTTATGACAAAATTCATGTATAATGTAAATAACTTCATTAATTTTACTTAATGTTACTATTAATATTAAAGCAAAATTAATAATAAAAAACAATTAATACTAAAGCAAAATAAATAATAAAAAAATAAGGAAAATTGCTAAAAAAAATTTCTAATAAAAGAAAGATTAATTGACCGCGTGCTTAATTAGATAAAAAAAATTAACTGCAGCATTAAAGGCTCTTGGATCGGAAAGCTTTATTCGTTTCAATTCGAATTTGATGGTGTTGGCCCTGAGTGTCGATTGAGGTCTATCTACGAGTATCGCTATGGCAAAAAGTATTGGAAGTATCGGAACATAAATACGTCCTTATGGGTTTAATTGAGTTATCCTTCGATCCTTCGCTAGGTTTCTCCTCCTATGTGCTGTGTGTTTTGGGGTGTTTGTCGGAAAATATACATCGTAAAAAACACGTTCCATCATTTCATCTCTCTCTCTTTGCACTGTGCTCCTTTTATTTTCCGAAGGAAAAAAAATAATTATTGTTTATTCAGTTCGATCAGATTCTGCAATTTTCTTCTTTATGCGAAACCTTTCTTTTTGTTTTTCCTTTGCATTATTTTTTTTATATTTATTTTTCTGATGCTATGCTTACGGAAAATTGGAGTAAATAAAATAAATCTAAAATATTATTTTTCATTTTTTAAGCAATTCATTTTCAGTTTTAATTGTGTCTTTAAAAATGGTATATTAAAAATTAAATTAATAAATTAATCACTAAAATGTATTGAAAAACATTCAATTAGATTAAAAACTTATCAAAAATAATAAAAATCATACCTAACTTATAAAATAATAACTGAATAGCAACTAATAAATTAATTACTGAAATTCATTGAAAAGCATTCAAATCGATTAAAAACTTATTAAAATTAATAAAAATCAATCCTAACTTATAAAATAATAACTGAAAAGCAATAAAAATTATAAAAAACAATTAAAAATTTATTAAAAGAAATAAAAAATCAACCCTAACTGTAAAATTTATTATTGAAATTCAATGAAAAGTATAAAAATAAATTATAAAATAATAAAAATCAACCCTTACTCTTAAAACAATTCATGTAATGCAATAAAAATAAATAAAATAAATATATTTAATTATTTAAAAAAAATTATAAATAAATAGAATGGACAGAATTATTATTAAAAAAATATATAAAAAGAAACAGAAAAAATACAGTCTCCAACCGCTTGTAACTAAACAGGAAAAATTACCAAGCAATAAATTAAATTTATTCTATTTACCAAAAAATTATTTAGAGCAGATTGAACGTGTGTTAAATTTGGTGCATAATCCAGAGGGGAAAAGCAAACGGTTTCATTGGTTTTTACATCTTTTTGCACAAACACAGAAAGCACTAAAAACCAGTGTAAGTGCTTGATTTATTTGCCGAGAAATACACTTCCAAGTTCTAGCAAATAGTATACAGTCCGACGAAACTAAGGTACTGGCTGGCGTACTTGTGTTTGTCATACTAAGAGGAGGGCAAGAAATGAAAAAGGTTCACAGAAAGTAAATATAAAGCTCTCTTTTACTTGCTTTAGTTGGATAAATGTTCCGTATAGTTGTTAGGATGTACATAAAGGCAAAGAGTTTCCTTTTTTTTTCTAAATATAAAGTTCATTTATGTTTCCTCGAGCTTACCATCGCGGTACTTATGTTCAAGACCCGGGTGTTCCATTATATTGAAGAATTTTACGAGTTTAATCGAGCTCAAGACATCGAATGCTGTACCGGAAATTAAACACTTAATTACCGGTTTCCAGATGAAACGGTGAAAACGTCGCCGAGTGTAAAGTTCCAATTAATTTCCTTTTTATTTTATATTAGTAGTACTTCAGCAAATTATTAAGTACTTTTTTAACATTGAAATTACTACAAAATATTATTTTAATTAAAAAAAAAATGATTTTGAATTATAAAATTTCTAATTTCCTTGGAAATTAAAAGATAATTTAAAAAAATATAAAAATAGACATTTGCAAATAATAAACAGATAAAACAACTTTTCTAAAATCAAAAAACAAAAATAAATAAAACGAAAAACAATTTGCAAAACACAAAAAACTTTTTAAAGTAACGATGATTACTGATATGATTATGATAATTGAAGCGAAGCGTTCATTCTTTGATCTCGGGACGCACGATCACCGGCAGAATCCCGCAAATTGATGGCCAAATCTAATCCGGCAGCTTTAGAAACATTCCAAGAGCACAATACCGACCACCGTAAAAAGAAATAGCGTCAGCGGAAGCTAACATAAGCCGTGAAATAATGAGCCAAGTTAAAATGTCGGCTGTGGAAAGTAAAGCGTAGAGTTGCGATAGCGTGGCAAATGCGAAATTCCAACCTTCAGAGTCCTTCAATCTTTTCCCTTTACTTTATCCTCTTTGCTGACCGCAACAGGACACTGCACGCTTCGCCTCATATCAGATTCCAAATACCGTAACCTAAGAAACCTCTTCTTCCAACCGAATATCCATTTAGATTCAGATTTGGCCGACTGAAATTTCACTCATTTTTAATTTCGCCACATCGCGCAGCAACTCTAATGAGCAGCCATTCATCAAAGTCACGTAGAGTTTTTTTTCGCTTAGATATTCAGCATTTCTTTTTTCATGGCCTTAATTCAAGCAAAACCTTCTTCAAGAACATTTTTTTTTATTTCATAAATTCCATTTTTGTATTTGTAGTATTTTATAATGACATATAAAGGATTTTAATTGTTTTAATGATCGTTGGAATTAATTTAAGATGTAACTGTATTAATTACCCGGCGCCTTCACATTCAATATTCTTAAAAAAAATTAATTGCTTTTAATAAATTGAAATTTAATGGCAAATTTAAAAAAATTCAAGTATCTGATTAAAAAATAATAAACTGCTGCTTTAAAAGATTTAAACGGTTAAATCGACCATTGTTAAACTTCAGTGCAGACGTTAACAGAATCTTCCCATACTGAAGGGAAATTAAAAGTGACTTTGATCATTTTTTTTTATGCAGCATTTTAATTAGGAAAGCGTGCTAATGGGAAATTAAATCTTTTTCGAAATCAGAAATAAGCGGAATTTAATCGATGCGTTTAATTAAAAGTTCGCAGCGGCGTGTGAATTGCGAATCCGGTAAATTGTTGCAAAATACCCGACCACTTTGTTCGAGCTTTATGCAAAAATGCGCGAACCAGAACGAATAACAAACGAGCCGAAACATATTAAGGGGCGTTAATGTTATTTATGAGCGCTCACTGAAAAGTTCATAAAAAGTTTAGTAGTCCACTAACAAAAAAAAAAGTTAAAAGTACAAAAAACAAAACATTAGCTATGCGAGCTTTAATGCTAGTTTTATTGTTTTTTGTTTTTTCGCAGCGATATAAATGCAGCACTTACAAACTAAAGCATTTAAGAACGTCGAGACAAGCTTTAATAGAGTCGTTTTAAGCGACGAAATATTTTTGCTAAGAATTTTTTGTGCTATTTTCTTATAGCTAAATGCATTAATCATAGTTGTAGTATAATTTTTCTGCTTTTTTATTTTTTATTTTTTATTGTGGAAAAGTTATTTTTACTTGAAAAGTATTTGATTTTTAAAGAAAAACAATATTAAAAAAAAATTTAAACACATAAAAAATTAATTATTTATTTAGTAAACTTGGCAAAATTCAAGAAAATACAATAAAAGCAATTAAAACTTTTTCAGCTATTCAAAAGAAAATTCCCTTAGCTTAAAGTATAAAAACGAAATTATTAATTAGGAATTAATTAAGAAATTAATAACCGATTAATAAAATAAATAAATCCAAATTTATAAATTCAACTAGTTACATAAACAATTTTAATTAAGCTTTAATTAACAACTCTTTTGTATGAAGAAGCACCGAAGAAAGGTTTCGACTTTCTTGTGCTTTCCTTCCTCGCAACTGTACATACTTCTGCAAACATCGAATGAAAAGGCCTCGTCGGTCTTTAATTATAGCACCTGAAACATTGAGGGTTTGGGTTAATTACAAGCTATCAGCAGCAGCAGCAGAGGCACTAGCGGCAGAGAAGTACTCCTCGAAATTATTTCGCGATTATTAATGGTAATCTAATTGTTTGAGCTGAGCAGAGCAGAGCAGAGCAGAGCAAAACAGCTCATGCTTTACGAGTATAGTTTACAAGCACAACAAATTCCTCTGCAATATCTCACAAGAAGCATCTTTTCAACAATGGACCACCCCATTGTTAACCCTAATATTATTATTGCTATGTATGTCTCACTATACCATTCTATAGTACAGATATTATGCAAACAGAGCGATACTATATTACTATATTTACTTAAGAAAACAATTTCTTCCTTGCTGGTAGCTGGTACATGAACCGACACAAAGGGGATGGTAAATAAAGTATCTCTTCTCTTATGGAGAAGATTATGGAGATGATAGTGAAGAGGATGAGACAATGATTATTCCAGAGTCCTTCGTAATCCTTTCAACTACAGATAAGTCATGCTGATGATTATAAATTTTCACATTTTTTTTTTAATTATCAAAAGGTCATTAATTTAAAAATTAAAAACTTTAAAAGTTAGGGAAACGTGTTTTTTACTTGGTTTTATTTTGTGTTTTTAGAAAGAATTCATTTAGGGTTTTTTTTTTTCGTTTAATTAACGAGTGGAAAATCAACGTTGTAAAATGAACAATGCCACGCGGTGAATATTTAAATTGTTTCCTTAAACACGCAACGAAATTGTTTTTTGTTTTCGTAAATAAAGAGGAATTTTAGTGGAAAATATTTTCCTTGTTTTAGTATTTTTTTCTATGGGCAGTTCTTTAAAAATTTACAAGTAGAGTTAATTAACTTTTCATAAACTAAAATGAAAGGCATTGATTTATTACTCTTTCCTGCTATTTTTTTACAGATATCAAATTCGAAATTTATTTAATATTTATTAATGGATTTGGCAGGATACTAGTTAAAATAAAATATGAATGCGCCGGGTATCATTTGATTTTCTCTCTTCTTGTCAGTTATTCAATAAATAATTAATAATTAGAAAAATAATGTTTTCTACTCTGACAGCTTTCACGTAGAAGCTTTTCGGGTAATTACTATTAAATAATTAAAAAAGTTTCCCATTTCTTAAGATAATGTTTTTTAAGAGGTTTTTTTTTCTTGTTAAATCAGTAAATATTTAACCGATAAAAATTCTTGGAAATTTGCAGCAATTTTCTAAGTTTGCATTAAGCAGAACTTTTTCAATAAATAAATAATTTCGGATGTTGATGTTACGATTTCCATCAAACTTTTTTATTTATCAATCAACACAATTTAAGAAATCATTAATTAATTATTTTTTTTCATGTAAATATTTCATTTTTTAATTCAATATTTTTAGATTTTATATATTTTACATTTTTGTATTTTATATTTTTTTATTTCAATATTTAAAAAAATGAAAAAAGTTTACTATAAAAAATTCAAAACGAAATTTAACTATTTCTACATTTTAAAAATAAATTCAGCACTCTGTTTGCTTGATCAAAATATTTATTATTTATGCGCTACATTTTTTTCTGCATACAAAATATAATAATTTTTCGTGACATTAAACATTCATTAAACAAAAAATCCTACCGTTTTCGCTCTTCTATTTTTCATTCTCTTTTTCGAAATTGTTTTTGCCGTTTAACGTAGCAAAGGGGCCAAGCAGTGGAAAACGCAATATGAACGGCTTTCACATTTTTTACCATTCCGCCCTTGTTCTGGCAATTTATTATCGTTGTTTTGTTTTTATTCTATGCTTTTTTTACAATTTGTTGTAATTAAATTTAATGGGGCCGTATGTCTTTTGAACGTAGTACATGTAAAAGAATTATATTTTTGTATTTAATTTATAAAACAACTATACTTTGAAAGCCAACAAAAGCGAAATTTTCTTTTTTAATATTTTTATTAAAATTTTTAAATTCTGTTTATATTTATTATTAAAAAAACTTTTATTTTTAGCTAATTATAATTACAACTTAATGATTAATAAAAAAAAGTTATAAATTTTAATAAATTAAGCTTTAATAAAGCAGGAAAATTATGAAACAAAGCGCTTACATCGCAAAAAGTAAAATTAAAATAGTTAAAATTAATTTATTACCTTTTCGCATGTGAGGAGGCTAATTATGTGATGCATAATCAATGTCAATGGCAGAACTATGAAATAATGAAATGTTCCTTTTGCCGAAAAAGCAAGTCCGGAAAATGGCTTTCTCGCAGAGTGGTAGACGAGAGCAAATTTATTACATAATGTTCGCGATAAGAAAGTGCTTACTGAAAATGTGCTCACAGATTTCTATTCAATCGATTTTCTGCATACTTTTCTCTTTATTTTTTTTTTTGTTCCTCTCTTTATAGCAGCGATCATTGGCACAGAAGCATCGATAATACTAACTTGCATAAAAGTGCATAAAGCACTTTTCGTGTTCTGTGTGTCGAAAAGTTTTCTTTGGGGAATTAACTTAAAAATTAAATTGAAATTGAAATTGAAGTGATGTGGCGAAATATTAATTGTTATTTATGTGGAAATTGTGGAAATTGAGAGCTTGCAGTCAAATCAAGTAAAGTTATTTTTAAATCTTAGTTTAACCTCGATAAAGTTTATAAACTTTTCGTTTCCAGTTAATTTATTACAAAATGCTATTTACTTAAATGAAATTCCGACTGCTGAGTGTTTAATTTTAAAGGTTCCCAGTAAATGGATTGCTTAAAATAGTCTTTTCAAATTTCGTTTTAAAACAAATCCAAACATTTTCTTATAAATTTAACAAAACAAATTTTCAAAAATTACAAAAAAAAAAATTTTTCAACATTTAAAGTTTAAACCCTAAAAACATTTTTTAAATGAAACGACCTGCAAAAGAAACTCCACGTTTTTGATGAGCCCAAACCAGCATTAAATCAACAAAAAGTATCATTTTCGCGGTTCTTCCTCGTGCTGGTAATGTACGTTATGAGCTCAAGAAATGCGTTACATATTTCAGGAAAATTAGCATAGTACAGCACGATTCCATTAGAGCGAGCCCTGTGACTTCTACAAGGGACTAACCAATGGTTTTCTCATCAACGGGCCACAGTGTAAAAAGCACAGCGAAAAGAGGGAATAAAAAGGCAAAAAAAAAAAGAGGAGCAGCTGCGTTTATTTCGCACGCTCGCATTTTTCCAAAAACATTTTTCCCTTTACGCGCGTCAATAATTCAACGTCCAACATGCAAAGCTGATGTAATATACATTATAATAAGATGCCAGCAAGAAAAGGTAATTTAATTACCTATAATTAGTGTCGGTTTGAGGCTTAACGCTACATTTCAGCGTTTTTTCTGCGTCGCCGAATCATATCAAGTCCGATCGATTTGAGTTTTTTTTTTTTTTTCTTGAATCGAAGTCTAAAAAAAGTCTTTTCGTGGTTTTCAAGAAAGTATTGTAGCGAAATCTCATTAAGAGTATGCAAATCTTAATGTCTCCGGTTGAGACTTGCAATAATTGTTTAATTAATGGCTTGTCTCGAGAACAGAGAGGAGAATGTTGTCTTTTGCACTGTTAGCTGTTATCTTATTATTGTATGATGGGTAATGTGTACTTTGAGGAAAGGAAATGAGAACTAAGTAAATTTTGGTTTTAGTTGATTTTATTTTGATAATGATTTAATTTAAAATCGAATTTAAAAGAAAAATGATTTTTGTAAATTAAAAGTAGAAATTAAATTTGATAAAAGTTTCAATTTGAAAATTCTGTAAGAAATTACTGGGAATTAAGTAAATAAGCAATATAAATTAAATTAATTCATAACAATTGAAACTAATTTTAATTTAATTTAATTTTTTTTTTAATTTTATAATATTTAGTTATTATTTAAGATGTATAATTTTTATGAATTTGTTGGTTGAATTTATCAAGAGTAAGAAATGAGATATAAAAAAGTGTTGTAGCAATTAGAGAAATAGCACTAAAAGCACTTTAGGTTTCCATCCAATTAAATAAAAATTATAGCAATCAATTTAATTAAATTTATTATTTTATTATGCAGTAATAAAGCTACAGCAATAAACTGTAGCAATAAATTGAAAAATAAATAAATACTCAAAATTAAACTAGTAAATCATTGATTTCTATTAATTTCTCTATTTGTTTTTAGTAAATAACAAAATTTACTTGTTTAACGAAATTATTCCTTATGTTCTTATATTAAATTAATATATAATTAAAAAAACGATTTTCAAAAAGTTTTGGTCATTTAAATGATTTAAAAATTAAATTATAAATAAAAAGTAATTTAAGTAAATTTAATTTTGTTTTTATTACTGAAAAAAAAAGTGTTATAATTCGTATTTGAAATTGGAAATTTAACTTTTTATTACTTTTTCCTGAAGGCTGTTAAGTAATAAAGGATTTTATTGAGCGAAGCAACAGCTTTTATTAAATTACACCAGACTTTGCCGATTTATATTGTTTCGCACTGTTTATTTAACAGAAAAATAAATTCGCAAATCCAATTGTTAGAAATGAAGTACTGAATAAAATAAATAATTCATTTAAAAAATAATCAACAACAGCTATAAATAAATTGCTTTATTTACAAAGTAGAAAAAAAAACCCATTCAAACTCAATAATTAATTTTTATTAATGAAAAAATTCTTGCGGAACCCACTAAAATTTCATATCTTTTTTTTTTATTAAATATTTTTGCATTAAATTAAATTTTTCAATAAACTTTAGGAGAATTTTATTAAAAAATAAATAATAAATATAAATTGCAGAGACTAAAAAATGGGTTTTGGTTTTTAATAAAACGTTCGCGGCTTAATATTAAAGAAAAGATAAAATATTTCTTATGCTGGCAGTATTTTTTCTTTTCATATTTTTTAAGAAGGGATTATGGGCTTTCATTAAACAAGCCCTTTTTTTAATTAAAAATTAAAGAAAAACTTTATTAAAAATAAATATAAATGAAACATTATGATTAATTCCATTAAAAAAAATTGAATAATTTATTTATTCTTTTTTAAAGCAAAAGAAAACGTTTTTTTATTTTAAGTTAAGAAAAAATATTTAAAATTTACAGAACTTACCAGAAATTGAATGGAAAACCATAATTGTAACTATACGAAACTAGAATCTTTTCATTTTATTGTGAAAAAAACTAGGATTTTACTAAGAAAATTCGTTTTACTATGAAGGAAAACACACGCGAGCTGCACGAAAAGAGAGAAACAGGACAGCATTCCATGAATCAGCAGCTCACCACAAAGAACGGATAACGCGGAATGAAAAGCGCAACACAATTTCTCTCGCTACGCGAAGTGAAGCTGAGTCCTGCGTGACGAGGACTACTAAAGGAATTGAGACGCGCAGGAACTGTAATAGGTCCTTATAATCCATCCATCCTCAACTTTTTTATTTTTATAATAAACCTTATTGTAAATTTAAAAAAAATCAAAAGTTTTTACCAATTTAAAAGAAATGTTAATAAATTTTACAAATTAAAATTTTAAATTTAATTTTAACATCTTATTCATTAAGTTTTCAAATCAATTTCTTCAAAAAAAAAAATTAATAAAAAAAAAGGAATTTTCCATTTGAAATAACAAAATTTTCTATTACTACAATAGACCAACTTTTAGCACACTTTATTTCATTACGTTAGGCCCTTTTACGATCTTTAAATGGGCGTCAGATGGAACGCGCCGCACTTTAATAAGAGCCTTTAAGAATTCATAAGAACTCCCTCTCATTAAGTTTATTGTAAATGTCTGCATTCTCGTTTTTAGAGACGAAATCATCAGAGGTTACGCAATTATTTTTTTGTAGTTTCCTTCGGGCTTTGTTTACATTTAAATAAAGATATTCTGTGGAAATTACTTCAAGTGGTTTGTCTTTTTAGTATCTAATTAATCAAACAATAATTACATAATGAATACCTAAATTTTTTTATCAAAAAAATAAATAAATAAAAATTAGTAAAGAAGGTTAAAAGAAGAAAAAATTAATTAATTTATTAAAAGTTAAATAAAGTTGATTAAACAAATTTACAGCAACTTTAAAGCACTTTGAATATTTAAAAGAAAGTTTTCTTGAGAGACAGGCAATTGAAAGTTTAATGTTTTAGAAAGGTTAATTAATCCTTGCAAAATGTATCATTAGTTTCTGGAAGAAAGTAAAATAAGCAATACTTAATGAATTATTGACACTTTAATCACTTTTTAAAATTTTCTTTTTTCTTTTTTATTATAAAAAAGGTGATTTTTTACAAAAAAAATAATTATTTACTAAAAATAAATAACAACTATTTAATATTTGAATATAGAATTTTATTTTTAACAGAATGAATAATAAAAATAGTAATAAAATAAAATACTGCTTGCGAAAATGAAATTATTATTAAATTTGAAATAGTTTGCTGCTTGTTTAATTAAATTCGTTCAACAGTAGGAGGTCTTCTGAAATATGAAATATGAATATTAATATATTACATAGAGAATATAATAATTTAGAAATTTAAAACAAAAACTATTTTTTAATTAAATTATAAATATTAATTTAGCGATAATAAAACAATACGTGCATTGTTTAAAATCCAGCAGATTTATCTGCTAAAATCTCAATTTATACAATCATTGAACAAACAAATTTTAATAATATTAATTCATTCAGTAAATTATGAATTTTTTTTTATTTTTTATTTTTTATTTTTTGCAATTTAACACTGCAATAAAATGTAGACCCTTAATCTGATTTAACAAATAATATTATTTAATCTTTTGGTATTTTGAAAAAAAAATAAAAACAGAATCAGATTTCTCTTAATAAATTTAATTTTATATTTTGCATAATATGTATTTTATACTATGCTAAAAAGATATTTATATTGATTTTTTTTTGTATATTTTAAAGATTAATAAAAGCAATTTCATTGAAACATTGTATTATTACACCATATAATAAATATAAATCAGGAATATTAAATTAATGGATATTGATTAAATGTTATTATGCCACATTTATGAAAA
Organism: Holobus sp. GC000080; assembly: GCA_030556065.1. Taxonomy (NCBI): domain Eukaryota; kingdom Metazoa; phylum Arthropoda; class Insecta; order Coleoptera; family Staphylinidae; genus Holobus; species Holobus sp. GC000080. Next base: position 13,424 of record JASKGO010004281.1, read on the forward strand.
TACCCTCAGCTTCCGCAGATTAAGCTAAATTTTCATATTGCATGCCTTCAGCAGATATATTATGCCACTTCCTCGACTTCTTTTCAATGGAAATTTAATAATAATACCATGTGGAAAATTTTCAATTGGATCAGCACTACAAGTATCAAATAAAGTGCTTCTTAATTTAATAAACTGACAATTTATAAATTCACGAAATTTATAAAATTTACAAAATTTATAATGCTAGCAAAAAATATAAAATTTCACGTAAAATTTTTTCAGTAAAAATTAAAAAAATTACAGTTTAAGGTAAAAAATTTAATTTAATAATAAATTACATTTTTTTCATGATCATCACCACGATAACTCGCGCAGCTTAGACTTAAATTTATCAAAATGAAAGCACGAAAATTTACTGCGGCCCAGCAGTGATTAATGTAACAACTTGGAAAACCAGTTTTATTGTATAATTTATTTGATGCACCATTAGCCAGTTGCCAACTTTTTAATTTTTAAAAATCGCATCTGTTACGAAGCTATTTGCCTTTTTACCTTTTAAATATTTATTTATTTTTTCCTGAAAAGAAATAAGAAATTTCTTTTCCAAAAAGAAATAATTTAATTAATCGATTGAGATAATACTGAATTTGTAATACACAAAAAAAAAACATAATTTTTATGCATTTTAATGAACGGTATTTGAATTAAACAGCCTCTGCATGTTAAAATTGGTCGATATCTGCAGCTAAATTTGCATCGGACATGTTGGGCGTTGGAATTTCATGTAAATCAAATGTACATGGAACGGACAAAATTGCAATACCACTGGACATTGATTACAATTTAAATTCCTTTTGATTTTTCCAACTTTAAATAGCTATTTAATATTATTTTCATCGGCCCGGCGCCTTCATATCCCTAAAAAAAATTTTTTTTTCTTGAAATTTTAAATTTTTACTTCAAACATTATATTTACATTAATATTCCGCAGTTTCAACAGTTCGACAGCTAATCTGTAAATTAGTAAACATTAATCTGCATGGCATAATTTAAATGTAGTCTCGGGTGATTTAAAGTCATAGCTCATTGCAAGTAAATGCGTCGGCATCAAAGCCAACAGATCTATGTAATGTTATCCTCGCATTCTCGTTCGCATTAGGCGACCTAGGAGGACAGGACCACGCATGCAAATACAGATCGACGAGTCCTTTATTTATGGTCCTTAGATAGGCAAATAAACTGTAAACGGACCGGATTTCACATGCATCGTTTATCAATGTCCTTTTAATGACCAATATACATAGCTCTAATTTATACTTTGTAATTGAGAAACTATTAAAGAAAAATAAATAATTTCTTATTTGTTTTTATTAAATAATAGCAAATATTTTAAGGAATTTTATAATTGTTTTTTTGATTATTTAAATAAGTAAAAAGACTGTTAATTTAAGAGTAATACCAAGCAATTTTCGGTAGAGTTTGAATTACAAACAGAGCAGAATTAAAGGCTGTGATTTCGGTACTATTTGGCACAGCAAAGTTAAATCCATTTGATTACTACTCCACGACTAAAGTTGCCTTTTAGTGTATTTGGGCGTTAAATTTTAAGCGTCCCATTTGATTTTATCTACTTTTAATCTGTGCTCTAATTAATACACTCATACCTGAACTATTTAGTTTTTTTTTTAATCAAAATTTAAATTTGTTATGATTTTCTTTTAAATTTTATTAATTATTAATTTTACATTATCAATAATAATATTATAATTATGTTAATAATAAAAAGCAATTTATAATTTAATTAAGAAATTCAATACAACATTAAAAAAATTAAAACTATTTGAGTAAAATTTGAAATTCAAAAATAAGTGGAAACTATAATTCTAACCTATTGTTTAGTTATGTATGTGAAGGCGCCGGTAATCAGTGGACTTTGCACATGACACACGGACAATGTACTGCTAATTTATGCAGTAAGCTAAAATCAATATAAAAACGTTAAAATGTTACGTTTTGTCACTTTAACAAATCTGTTTTTTCATTATTAAATATTTAAAAAATTAGTAATTTTAACTAAATTTAAAATATAAAAATTAAAAACCAAAAAAAATTTTTTAATGAATGAATTAATTTAATTTAATTAGTTAATTTAAAAATCCTTTAGCTAACCAGTTCAGTAAGTTAATAAAAGTTAAATTTAAAAGTTCTTAAAAGAATATAATAAATTATTTATTAATAAATTTATTAAGCAATTAACCACTTAATTACCGATTTTATTTACATTTCCTTTTTGCGTATTTGCTCGCATATTGCTTGCTTCAATTAGTCAATAACAAGGCAATCAATTATGTGATTTTGTCAATATTTAGTTATGCGAAACTGAGCATGAAAAAGCAATGGAATGTAATCGGAACTGTGCAAAGTTATAATAACGATAATTGCCTTTGGAAACGATTTTCCAGAGGAAATTTAAGGCGTTTGCGATTTTATTCCGCGGAGTAATAAAGGAAGGTGAAATTTGATTTTCCCTTAAGATTTTATATTTTTATATATTTGTATTATTAAATTTTCAATGCTTTTACTTTAGATTTAGGAATAAAGTTTCTGGAATTTGATACACCTTTGGGATTATCAGTTTTTTAAGTAAAAAGTATTTTTTTTGTTTTTATATTTATTTACTATTAAAATAAATGCTAAATATAAAATTTTAATAATATAAAAAGCAGATTAAATGTTCTTTATAATGATAAAAAAATTATTGAAATATCTTAATTAGTTCAAAAGTTATTAATTATTTTCTGAGTTGTATTTAAACCGTAGAGGAGGCGCAGCGAAAGAAAAAGTTTGCTGATTTGTAAATAAAAATTTAAGTAGTTGACCAATTTTTATAATTGTTTCACTAAATTATTGCTAAATAAATTGTCTTTGATTATTTTAAAGAAATTTTTAATTTAAATAATTTTCTGAATTTATACAAGGTAATTTCTTTGGGGGTGGTTATTACTGGCGCAAATATCGTCGGCTCAGTTTGTAACAAAAAGTCGTTTTAGTAAATTACTAAAAAAATCTAAAATAATAAACCGATTTTAATGATTTTTTTTTATTAAAATATTGCTAATTAGATTACCTTTAATTATCTTAAGCAAAGTTGTTAATTATTTTATTGATCGTTTCTTAAATATGAAACAAAATATAGGAATCGCCTTGAAAGAAAAACCATCTTTACAAATTTAGTAATAAAATCAAAACTAATAGACAAATTTAAAAAAGAAAATTTACTAAATTATAGCTAAATAAATTCTCTTAAGGGAAATAATAAATTAAAAGTAAAAACACAAATATTTTAGCAATTAGCAGATTAAAACAGCAATCGGTAAAAGAAAAGAAAAAGGCTGCATGTCCAACCTTAATGACAGCCCAGAAAAAGGAAAATCTTGTTCATCGCTTTATAAACCTAATAATATCAAAACAATAGGGATTTTTTTGACACGTAAGAAGATTTTCATAATAAACTAACAGCACATTCTTTCATTTCTCATTTCTAAATTATTACGTAGCAACTTCAGGCTATTTACAGAATCAACAGACCGTTCTTTGTTCTTTGTTTATGTCTGCATAATTTTTTTGGATTAAGAATTCACTGCAAAACGAATTATGTAAATTTTAAATACTTCTTTAAGATCCAGAAAGTATACTTTTCTTAATAATTCCGTGAAAAAAATTGAACCAAAGAAAACATTTGTTATAAAAGCAGACGCGATGTGATTTATTACTTTTATTACTTGAAGCGATTACTAAACTGGATCCTTTGTTACATACATTCTTCATTACACTTTTGTGTAATTTGACATCTTACTTACTTTTAAAATTAGTTTCCAATGAAAGAATAATTTTATATAGAGAATTTTGTCACATTATTAATCAAAAATTCTAATCGATTAACCCAATTCTTATTTCCTAATGAGTAAAAATAAATAAATTATTTGGAAATTATAATTTTAGCAAATTTAATGAAGAAATTAACAGAAAGCATAATGAAATAATTGGAAAACCTTGAAAATTTATAAATGTTTAATAATAAAACCATATTAAATTATCCGAAAAGGAAGCGGGGAGAAATTAATCAATAAATATTTATATGGAAAAAGGGGGTGAGAGGATAAAGAGGGGACTGGCGACTGGCGAGAGCAACTAAGTGGAAAGTAAAATAAAGTACTTAAGGCGCATACAAATTGTATTTTGCAAGTTGTGCGTTTGGGATATCGTTCGTCGGCACAAGGACATGGACATTTCCATTAATTATTCCAACACCATAAACATAATTTACCAACTTTTACGTAATTCCTCTACTAATACTACCATGCAAAACAAACACAACAAGTTTAATCAGCTTTTCCATATCCATCGACAGCAATTTGGAAAAAACATTTTTCCATATAGAAAACATTCCTTACTTCCCTAACAAAGAAAAAAAAATAAAAATAAAAACTCCCATAAAAAAATAATAAGCAAAAGGAAGAGAAAGAATTAGGTGAAAATGAATGTTTTATGTGCATTTCGGGAAACATTTTGCAATATTAATCCGGCAAAATGATAACATTGTAACATTTGGACAATAAATTTCCTGTTTTTCGCTTACATGCTATAGATTTGACCCAATTTTCCTTTTTGTTCGAACGTAAAATGCCCAGCAGGACTGTGAAAACTTATTTTTTTTAATTAAAATTGAACATTAAATCTCCAAAATGGAAATTTTCTCCAATGAAGTGGAAAAATTTTATTTTTCATTTAGATGAAGAAAAGTTAAGCAAAAGTTTAAAAAGTTGAAAGACCTTTAAGCTTTTATTTTTTATTTTTTTCTTTACAGTGAATTGGATAATGATAGAAAAGACTAAAATGCAGCTTAGATGTAAAATCAATAAAGCTTTTGGCTTTAGCTGGTGAAAAAGTATAGAGAGTATGGTTCTCAATCACCTTGGATTTTTCGATTGCTTTAAGATTCTTTTTTCTCAGTTCAACGTTCAACTAAAACTGATAAAATCTAGCCGGGCAATTTCGCCAAAGTGAATTTTAATGCTTTGCTACATTTCAAAGGTTCATTCCTTCTAACTAATACTTTTTTAACTATTAAATTATGTAAAAAAATCCACTTTAATACAATTTTTATTAAATAATTGCTTAATTTTTAACTGCAAAACAATAAAAAAATAATTTTCCAATAACAAAACTAAAAATAAAAACATTGAGATACATTAAGAAAAAACTGTAGAGATTTTCAAGCATACAAAGCACATCTTTTGGAAGAATCAGCTAACAATAGGTCCAGAAAAATTGGAACGTGGAAATATTGGAATGTGACTGAACCCAGAAGGAAAAGGGAAAACTCGTGTTGCGAATTTAAATGCAAAGATCTATGGATTCAATCAAATTCAATTTCAAACGTTTCCTGTAAAAGTGTGTTAAATACAAATACAAAAGCAACATAGACAACTTTAACTTGCTTCGATTTCATTGGTATTGGTTAAGCTGGCACATAAATTACGCTCGTGCAGAAACATTCCTCGAGTCAGCCAATTATAATATTGATCTTGTGTTGGTCCTCTTTGAGGAAAGCGATGGAAAAAAACAGGAAACATAATTGAACACTTCAAAGGATTTGAATAATCAAAAAGGGTATAACGACATCGTAAAAAGGTAAAAAAGAAATAGCAAGAAATGTTGGAAAAATAAAAAACGAATGTAAAAGAAAGGGAAATTTAAGAAAGAAAAGTTCAAATATTGCAGCTTATTAAAAGCGACCTATTTTTTCGTCAAAAATTGGATTGGTTTGATTGGCTGAGCAAATAAAGAATTATTTTTTTACTTTGAAAAACAAAAATATAAATTAGATTTTGTATTGAATTATAAAAAAAAAACAAATTTATATTATCGAATTATGTTGAAAAAATTTGTTTTTCAAAACTGCAATAAAAAAAATGTATAAAAATAACAGCACTTTCTTTAAGGCCAAAAGAAATGAAAATACATAAATTTGAAAGCGAAAGCACCGGATAAACTTTTAAATAAACATGTCGAAAGTGAAAAATTGCATTTTCCAATAGGAAAAAAAGTTCGATTCTAAAAGTTAAATCTTCCAAGTTCCATTGAACGAATAACGATGAAATTTAATGATTTTACCGCTCGAGTCTAACCACCCTAACCGCTTACTAACTTTTCCTTTAACTTGTTTACGTGCAACTTGGAATATTATTATTAGTTTGGAAACAAATTTCCCGAATTAATATTACGTAACTTCATCCACTTCAAATAAGCGCACTGAAATCAAATCATTCCATAAATATTTATTACTATTAAATGGTTATAAAATAGTAATTTTCTGAAGAACTGCATTTTTAAATGTTAAAAGTTAATTTATTTAATTTTTTTTTTTTTACTTTAAAAAGTTTTTGCAGTTGGAAAAAGCATTAAATTTGCACAGAAATTGATTATGTACAGATAAATTTTCAATTAAAGCAGAGATTTGCAGTTTTCAAAGCAAAACAAAACGTCAATCAGCTCTGATTGAAATTGACATCAATTTTCGTTAACTCTCTTTTTCTTTTCAATCAATAAAAACGGGAAAAACTATGTTAAATCCTTCAAAATAAATATCAAAATGGAAATACAAAAATCTTATCATTTAATTTTTTATTTTTTTATTTTTAAATTAAAATATTTTATCTTTTTTACTTTTGTTTTTTTGTAACTGAAGAGAAAAAATAATATAAATGAATTCGCAATTTGAATTATGAAATATGAAAATGTCATATATTTTTTTTTTATACAAGGGTGTTAAAATAAATGAATGAATGTCCTTTGTTTTGAAACCAACACAAAAATGGAGCTTTTTCCTTATCCTGCTGCGAAAGAGGTAGGTAGGTAATATATATTATCATGAAATGTCGCCTTTTACCGTTTTGACCCATTATATGCCATTACGTGACAAAAAATAACTTCATTATTTCAATGGCACTTTTGCCATTTATTTACATTTCCACATTTAATATTTCTCTAACCATTTTTTCTCACCTCTACCTCTTTTTAGGTTTTCAGGACAATTATTAATTTGCACTTGAAATAAAATAAATTTATGTTTAATAGAAACGAAGTTACTGTGAATAAATAACAAAAACAATTAGTTTTTTTCTTTTCTAAAATTAATTATAAAAAAAAACTTACTTATGTGAAAATCATCTACTGCACAAAATTTAATAAATAGTTTCTTTAATGATTTTAACAGCACTGGAAAAAGTATCAAAACTGAAGTTCAACAACCTTTAAATATTATAGAGAAATCCCGCGGGGATATTTGGAGAAAAAACGTGCTTTTAAGAGAACGGTCTGCAACGCGTCCGCTTTGTATGGCAGCTCAAAGGCGACTGATAAACTTTCCTGGAACTTAAGCCACCCCCATTACCTTGCTTAACCGGATTTAAAACACTCGCTAAGATCAAAATAAAATTTATACTTTAAGTAATTATTATATTATTGAGAGACATTTTATTTAGCAATAAAAAAGTGAAAGAATTGATAAAATCGGATTACTTGTTTAGATTTTATAAACAAATTTGTAATTATCCTTTTTGCGTCATGGCGGCCGCCATTGTGGTTCACTAAGCGGGCAGAAAATAATTTATAACTTTTGAACTAATTAAGCCAGAGCAACATTTTTATTATCTTTAGAAAGGTAAAATTGTCAGCTCTCTAAATAATTTATAAAAATTTTAATTTTATTTTTATTTTAATAAATAAATTAACATTATTTATTTAATTATTTAACACCCTGTAAAAAATCCGAACAATGTTAAAATTATAAATTCTTAGATAATATTGAAAGACAATTTATTTAGCAATAAAAAAGTGAAAGAATTATTAAGATCGGTTAATTAGTTTAGATTTTATAAGCAAATTTGTAATTATCCTTTTTGTGTCATGGCGGCCGCCATTGTGGTTCACTAAGCGGTCAGAAAATAATTAATAACTTTTTAACCAATTAAGCCAGAACAACATTTTTAATGTCTTTAGAAAGGTAAAATAATCAGCTCTCTAAATAATTTTAAAAAAATTTTATTTTATTTTTTATTTTAATAAATAATTTAACATTATTTATTTAATTATTTAACACCCTGTAAAAAATCCGAACATTGATAAAATTATTAATTATTAGATAATATTTAAAGACAATTTATTTAGCAATAAAAAAGTGAAAGAATTATTAAAATCGGTAAATAAGTTTAGATTTTATAAACAAATTAGGAATTATCCTTTATGCGGCATGGCGTCCGCCATTATAGTTCCCTTAACGCGCAGAAAATAATTAATAACTTTTGAACTAATTAAGCTAGAATAAAAATTTTAACGTCATTAGAAAGGTAATTTAACTAGCTATCTAAATAATTAACAAATATTTAAGTTTTACCTTTACTAACAATAAAATTCGACGACAATTAATTCGAAAAATAAACACCCAATAAAAAGTCAAAAAAATAGTTAAAATTTAAAATTTATTTAATATGATGATAGATAATTTATCGAGCAATAATTTAGTGAAAAAATTATTAAAATCGGTTCACAACTGTAAATGTTATAAACAAATTTGTGAAAGTACTTCTTCTGTGCGAGCCTCATGGTTCAATTAAAACTGCAAATTAGTAATAAAAAAAAAAATAATAGAGACATTTAATTGTAATTTATAACGTTTATTTTCAAAAATAAATGCATTGGCATTAGTTTTTATTAATTTCATTACATGGAATTGGAAAAATAACCCACCAAGTGGACTTTTCTATACTTTTACAAAATACTTAACTACTACAAACAACATATAAATATAAATTCGATTTTCTTTAGCTTTCTAATTTCCTTTTTCTTCACAGAAGACTTACAATTAAACATTTAAAGTGCTAATTTTTGCATTTGAACACAAGAGAAGTAACCATATTACCAACTTTCCCGCCGAACGTAAACTGCGGCATGGGAATCACATCTTCCACCACAAAATGGCTCCTGAAGTGTTCCTGTAATTCCCTCTCAGCCCAATTGCAGGAAGTGACAATAAGCAGTGAATTCTGGTCTTTCATTAGTTCGCAAACATTTTTTACGTAGACTTTCCGGTGGATTTGCGCGTTAGGCATGAGACTCACAGCATCATAGGTGCCCTTATCTAAAATCAAATCAAATTTCTTGGCCATATCTCCCACAGGTTCCAGAATATCCATAACTTTGAAGGTTACTGAGCATTGTTCCTTTTTGGCCACTTCTGTGGCCAATGAAATTGCATCTTCTGAATAATCCACACCTGAAAAACCAACAATTATTCCTTGAAAATAATTTCCAAAATTGGTAACTCTTCCTACCAATGATATTTGAATAATTTAACCTAAATAAGTCCACACACAGCATGCCATTGCCACAGCCTAAATCTAAGATTTGGCACGATTTATCGGGAACCGATTTTGCGATCCAGGACGTTACGCGATTGGACAGGTCTTTGCCAAACCACACTTCACCAACATCACCGTGTGCGTTGAAATTCTTCAGATCGTTCTGGTAGGACAAATCCCAGTATTCCTTGCTACCCAATGCACTTTCCTCCAGTTCCCCATCGGAAGATGTTAGACTCGATGAAGATGATGACGAAGATGTTGAAGACATTTTTGAATTTTCGGGAGATGAAGGAGTATTTTCAAAAAATTCACAAAAGCATGGATTTGCTTCCTTCTAACCTCAAATCGAGCAGCGTTTGGTAAAGCACGTGTTTCAAAATTTTAAATTTGTAAAATTTGACATTTTCTTATTGTTTTCGATATTTTTTTAACATGTTTTAAACATTAAATACTGATTGAAATCTAAAAAATTAAAGTTCTTTATAATTTTCGAAACAAAATTAGATATATTGATTAATAAGTTGCGCTATTGTTTCATAGAAGACGCAATTAGTATTTCTACTGTTATAAAGTAATAAAACTTGTAATGAAATAAATTTGTTAACAACAAAAAATTATTTGAGTTTTCCAAAGTTTTTCTAAAGTATTTATGAACATAATACTTAAAATTACTTTTTTAGAAGTTTGTACCAATAAGATTATCTAAAATCAAGGTTCCTATGACGATTATAAACAAATGATCTTTATTTAGCGGTTTGTGACGTCATTTGATGTTTTGAATCCCAAAATTGACAGCTAAATAGCTCTAAATTAACATTTTTAATCATTATTTTTAAACTTTTTAACTCTTTTCGCAGCTATTTATCACTTTTTTCATATCATTTCAACTGAAATAATGAATTAAAACAATAAGGAATTAAATAGACAATTTTTCCAAATTGGAAACTTAAAATTTGAATCAGTTTTCGGTTCTCTAACAGAGGGCGCAACGTATCGCAATGCATTGCGATGCTCTAGAATTCCAAATCCATATTTAAAGCTTGGCGCAAATGCAGAGCGTGGAAAACAGTACAGCAGTTTCCACGCTCCCGTTTTCCGCCGAGCAGGACGAAGAGGAAAACTGGCGGAGAAAGCTAAGCGCTCCCGCAGCATTTCCCTCACTCTCACCGAAAGAGTTTTCCGCACGAATCGCGACCGTTCCATTCGGCGGAAAACCGGCCGAACTTACCTTTGATCGGGCCACCATCAGCAGTCTCGAGGAGAAGACGGTGAAATTAGCGCGTATATTAAGGTGTTCGCAGAAAATCTGAAAGAAATTGCGAAAGTAACTGAACTGGAGCGCAATTAACATGGCTAGACGAGACGCGATGTTGAAACTAGAGGTGCAACTTGTAAAACAAGTGCAGGCGAAAGCAAAATTGCGGATTCGATTCTAAAATGATTACATTTTAGGTAAGTGACATGGTTTTCCAAGCCCTAATTTGCAATTTTCAATTAGTTCTTTGGAAAAATTTCCGTTTAAATGCATTTTAACAAAGGAAACCTTTAACCTTTTTTGGCATAATCGATGAGAAATTTTAGTGCTACCTTCCTTGGTACCTTTTAAGGAGCATAAAATTGTATAACCTTATTGTTTTTTACTATATCTGTTACCGATTCGGTTGTTTAACTTCAAGGCTAATGATAATTATTTGGTCTTTGGTTGCCTTTTTTTAAAATAGTTATTATTATTGCTAGTGGAGTGGTATTTGCTAGTCTTTCGCTCGATGCAGACATTTTAAGTGAACCGGTAAAAATATACATCAGTTGCGTTTCGGACCTCAATCGCGGCCGGAGTTATTGATCTGCAGATTTGGTCGCACTACAGCTCGCTTTGTCTGGTGCATATGCCGCCCCCACGTGGCTTACTCCACTTTAAACTATTTAGAAACTGAACTTTGATCTTTGTTTTACAAATTTCTCCACTAAAAAGTATATTTCCAAGGTAAATATTTACTTTTCCTATATTAAATTAAAAGCTTTCTTTGAAAAATATATTAAATCATTAAAAAAAAATTTCTTTACAAATAGAGATAATTATTAATTGAAGACTTGGCGTAAATGTGGGAAGAACAAGCCCATGAAATTTTACGATAGGAATAGAGAGTCTTCTTGTGCAATGAGACATGAGTCTTAAACATTTTGTAATAAGCTGCTTATTATTCAATAAGTAACATTTGTAATTTTGCAAAAAAAAAAACGCCCGCAGCAAACTATTGGCAAAAATGGTAATCAAGACATCAAATTAAAACTTTTAAAAATAAGTAAAACTTGTGTAAACAAGTGCAAACAAAATTAATGATTTTTTTTCAAAAGCAATTGCATAAATTTAAATTAAAGTTTAAACACTTTACAAGTTTTGCAAAAATAAGGAAATTATATTTTTGATACTGGTGGCTAGTGGTTTGCCTCCGTTTGCTTCTGATTTTTAAATTGATTGACGTCAATGTATTTTAGATTTTAAGGACGATAAAAATAAAATAAACAACCTGAAAATTGACATATTGATAAATTGGCGTAAACAATATCTAAATTTCATCAAATGGAAATAAATCATTCGAAAAAAAATATATAAATGTTACTAAAAAGTCAAATCAAATTAATCAATTATTTCACTTTAATATCAATTGCATGATAACATTTACATTTTTAAAGAAAATTCTTATTCTAATCAATTTTTTTAGTTCATTTTTAGTTAGAAATTTTATAAATTAAAAGATTTAAAAACCATTTAAAACATTAAAAAAATATTTTTTTAAATAAATTAAAATAAAAATCAAACCAAAAACTTAGAAATTTCATAAAAAGTAATGTAATTTTCAATTATTTCCCTTTATATACAACTTAAGCGACATATAAACAGTAAAAAAAGTTACATAATATAAACTCCCAAACCTCCAAACCACAAAAAAAAAAAAAAAAAATAGAATCAGAATGAATCATTAAATAGAAATTCATCATAAATTATATCGAAAAACTTAATACATAAGCAAGTTATGAATCATTCCTTCAGGAATTGAGTCCTCTAGGCTTAGAGTTTTCAAACCACTAAGCCATTTCCTCCTATGTAACCTACCGTTTCACTTACTGCACTTATTAAACTACCTGTGCTTATGTATTTGTGTATATACTGTATACTAACTACTAACACAAATACAAACTCTCACACTAACACACAGAAGCACAGGTTAGACACACATAGCACACATACAGGGACAAGTAAGTTAACAATGCATGTGAGAGAGCATATTGTTTCCTGTGTGCCTATGTCTCTTCTGTGGGGCAAGCAGCAAGCATGAGACGCACACATAGCCATTGCATGTAATATAGGTGATGGGAACGTGCTATGGGGGGCACTCCACTGAAAACCTCCACGATTTGAAAAATATCCCACGGTCTCACCCCGTACGCTAAGCATATAAATGTAACGGACTCTTTTTACCTCAACTCAACTCGACTCAACGTTGCTCCTTGCTCCAACTCCAACTAATAATAACGACAAATAGATATTTACATTTTACTAACCGTTGTTCGCTCTTTCGTTTTCTAACTCTTAAAAAAAAAGTATGTAATAAAAAAAAAGATGTCTAAGCTGAGAAACTTGTTTCGCTTTCTGTAAATGCGATGTGAGTGCATAACAGGTGATAATGACCTGAAATCCGGAAGGACTTTTACTCTTTTTTTTTCTTATTTATCTTTTTGGTTGCTGAGGTTTATGTTGCGATTTAAATTGTGGAAATGGACTGGAAGGGAAGGAAGAGATTCCAAGAATTTTTTATGATTTCATCTAAATGCTATGCGGTTTTTTATTTATTTTTTAATTCTGAGTAGTAATCAATATTCCTGGATTCTTTAATTATATAGTTTACGTGTTTAATTTGCAGTATACTACAGAAAATTCCATAAAAAAATATATTTTAAAAGTGAAAATTTCAAAATTTTAAAATTCGCGCCAAAAAAGCGGAAGTTTTTTAAACCGCCAAAATTTAAAAACTTTAATCAATAAAACAACTACATTTTAATAAAATAAAACAAAAGAATTTTTGCTTTTTAATACATCTAATGAGTTATGAGTATTATAAAGTAATGACTAATATTATTTACAAAAATAAATTTAAAGAAAAACTTTCACTCATTATATCAAATATATTTCTTTGGAAGTTTCAAGTTACTGGTAAACTCCTTAGGAATCCCTCTGCGCATTTATGACCGATTCGTCATACTTAATCATATATGTTAACCGTTATAAATTTCCTTAAATTACTTAGTAGTGCACACAAAATAATTATTATTAACCAGACGACGCGCTTATCTTAAAACTGGCAGCGTAATTTGCGTTTGGTATTTGTCAATCAAACAGCGCTATATAGCGCTGTCAACGATAAGCAGCAAAGCAGAAAATTTGATTTTCGATGAATCAGTTTATCACCATCCATCACCCTTTGATTTTAATTTCGGTGGGGATGAATCAATTGAATAAAAAACAAATATATTTTTTTATAGATAAAATGAAAAAGTTGGTAAACTTTTTAACATCATCGCCATCATTTATAATATATCACTTGCACGCAAAGTACAATGACCTAAAAATATTGAGCCGCACAGGCAACGGACCGCAGAGAAATGCAATGAAATACAATGACAGCAGCTGGGAACGGATCTTCAGCATCAGGCATCAACCATCAAGGTTAACGAAGCGTATCAAAATTTGAATCTTTTATTTCTAAAATTTCCCTAATTTTTTTTGGAAAAATTACAGCAAAATTTGAATTTTCATAATCTAAACAGAAATTTTCGCAAAAAATGCCAAGTGAGACCTTTGAGGAATTCGCCCATCCGACCTAACTGGTTTCAAATCTTCGGTACAGCCTGTAGATTAATTATTTACCTGTTGGCAATGTCGGGCGTCACCGGTGCTTACCTTCTTCGTCATTTCTGCTCTCTCTTTCTATACCTCAACTATATAACCGACAAATAAAAGCCAACCAAGCAACTTTCCATCTTTTTCAACTACATTCCGCCGCCGTATAGCTTACCTTTGCGTTTTGCCATAGGTAAAAGCGAGGTGAACATATTTAGAACGGACTGTAGCCTCACTCATATACATCCAGTTGGTAGCGGCAGCGACAATGCTCTTTATGGTGCGTGTACGTACCATTAGGAAGGGGACCCAAAGCAGGCACAACGGTTCTGCTGCTGCTTCTGCTGGTCCTCCCCATACTTTCCATCATCATGCATGTGTCTTTCTTTCTTTATTGTTGTTTCAGCGTTCGTGCCAAGCAGGTCCCGTCCCGTCGCGGTCGTCGCGTTACTTTTTTTTTTGTTCCTCGTTCCGTTCGTTTCCGCCGCCGCCGCCACCACCACCGTTAATTACTTACCAAATATTTGATACACGCGTATCGCTTACGTAGCGCGCGCGAATCTCGCGTTTTATTACCACCGTCGTCCTCAAATTAGAAACAGAACAGCAAGGTCGACTAGATTACACATTGCATAGTTAACTGGTTACCTAGGTTACTCGAAACATGCAAAGCTAGTCTTTTTGTAGTGTTGGGTAAAGTGAAAAAATTGCAAAAAAAAGCAGCAGCTAGAAGCCAGAAGAAGAGCTGAAAGGAAGCTATAGCCTAGTTCGATGGAGTTTAGTGTTGTGTCTTCATGGTGGACCACTGTAAACGGTTACTACCCTAACATCTGCTGCTGTTGCCGTTTCGGATTTACTTCCTTGCAGCAGCAAGGCATGCAAAGCCCGTGCCTCTAAAAAGTCCCTCAAGAACACACACCTTTTTCTCGTTGCTTGTTTGATCGCGCTCGGGACGCCGGATGTACGAGTACCTCCATTGCCATTGGATTTCGGAATTCACAATTTGGATATTAGTAATTTTAAGCACGTCCAGCTAAGAAGCCAAGAGAGGAATTCCAGTGCCATTAGAATAACAAAACAAAACAAAAAATTAGTGCCACATTCCATTCGAATTTATTACATTAAGGGATTTACATAGTTACATTGATTGTAAAATGGGTAATCATCCGTCAAATCCTTCGAATCATCAGCCATTGGATAGAAATGTCGGCAAATTTGGCGATATTCATGCGGTACGTCTGGTAACTTAACTTTTAAGATTAAGAAATTACTTAATTTCACTCGGCGAAAGTTTAAAACTCTTCCGAAAGCAATTAGCAAGTTATTAGTGAAGATATCAATACTAATCGCTTAACTTGGGAGTCTGGAAGAATATTAATTTTCTTAATTTCATAATGGAGGAGTAAATTAATTTAATTGATTTCATACTATTGGAATGTTAAATTCCTTTTAGATGGATTGATGAGAGATGAAGATAAAGTAAGATAATTGAATTATCTTTGTCCCCACCTTAAATTACTTTACCCCATTAAGAGAATCAGGTTTAGAAAAGTTGCGCCACTGGAATTATGCGGAATTTCTTTCTGTTGGGTAACTTATATAGTATATGAAACATGAAAATCAATTTTGATAAACCGCTTGAAATCATTCACATAAGATTGTGGTCCTATTGTCATAGCAGCTCGTTAGCTTATTGAATTTTCTTTCCTTCATGCTTACCATGTCAACAAAAGAAGTTACTGTAATTTGTTTTCTCTCATTATTATTACTATTGCTACTACTATTACAATATACAGGGACTTCTTGGAAATTTTAATTTCTACAGGTGCAAATCATAATTACTAATTATTAATTAATTATCCACTTGATTTACATCAACAAAAGACACATTAATAACTGTTAATTTTATTTGGACTTTGATATCGTTTCTTTAAAAAAAAATATGCAAAACTGATATAAATTCAGATTAAGGAAAGGAATCTGATTTATTGATATTGTTTACTTGGATTGTTTAGATTAAGAAGAAACATTAATATAGAGTTAAAATAAACTGACTGTATAATGGCATTGCATCAATTGCGTCCTCAGCAACCTTGGTGCCTTGCTGCATAAATATTATCTGTTGGTAATGGCAAGTGGGTAAGGCAAGTGGCATAATAATGCCACATTACAGTGATTATAACATTGACGTAGACTTCCAGAAAGTACCTGGCTATCTTGTCTATATACTATGCTGTTTGCAGTCACGTAACTTATTTCTCAGCATTATCTTCTTCTTCATTTTTTTTTTTTTTTTTTTTTGTTGTCCTTATTGTCTTTATTGGCATTCATCAATGTTGCCCTGTCGATGCTAAAACTTATACTTGGAAGCATTGGAAGTAACTAAAAGAACTAACGAAACACGTAGTAAAAGATCGATTTTTGGAAGCTCGCCAATTTCGTGTTTAGATTAGGTCAAATACTTTTACTTTCTTAAAGAATGTATCTGCAATTTTAATGAATTTTTTATGTATTTGAAATTTTAATTTAGCCTTTTTAATTGGTATAAAAAATGAAGGAATTGATTGAAATTAAATTGAAACTTTTTTTACAATAAAAAAAAATGTATATCTGTTAAAAAGAAGGAAAAATGAAGAAGAAGGACATTTTTTTTAAATTTAATGTAGCTGTATAGCAATATATCATCAAGGAAGTTAAACAAAATGAAATAGAAATAGAGACAGGATTAACGGTTAATTTGTTTCTTGCTTTATGCGAATTTCATAGTTACTAACGTTTTATAAGCATTTCCTTAGTTCTAGTCGTTCTAGCTGTTAAAAAACTAATTTTTTTTTTTAAATTAACTGCCAACCTTTTAAATACTTCTTTTTTTTAATTTTTTTTTCGAAATTTTATGTGCATTTCATTAAAATAAAATAAAAAAAAATACAAAAAAGGCAAATAATATCAGCGATTAAATGTTTAAATCATCAATACAGTCATCTAAAATGTCTAATGACATCATTTTCAGAACAGTTAAAAGTTGAAAACAAATGCCATTTAATGTATTGTGAATTCAAAAAGCAATAATTAATTTTTTTTAAACAACAAAAGATCTAAAAATAAACAATTTAACAGCTTAAAGTAATTTATTTAATTATTTTTTTTTTTTGAGAATTTTCTTGTTCAAGGAGAAAAGTGCAGACTAGCAAATCATTCAGGGACAGGAAGATCAATTATTTCGTTTACCAACATTTCGATTAAACAAATTGACGACATTAATATACTGCTGCTGCTGCTGCTGCTGGTATTATGGCCATTAATCGCCCACTTAGTGATTCATCTTTGACACTTTTAACGTTTTGTTTTAAATAAATGATGTGAACGACACTTTTTTTTCGAATGCTTGTTTTTTCATTTTTATTTATTTAGTTGGGCGCCATTTCGTATTTTCATTTACATTTTTTATTGTTAAATTATTAACAAAAAAGCAGAAAACAATTGCAGCGGTGGTCACGCAATTTTTCGTTAAATTACTTGGTTGTTGGCAGTTGTTGGTAAATATTGAAATCGAAAAAAAAAACGTTCGCTTATTTAATGTGCATCATTTGCAAATAATTATTTTGTCTGGCGTTCTTTTTTAAGTAATTTAAGTAATTATTAAGTGCGCACTAAGAACAAATTAAATGTTGCCAAGGAACTTTTTTTAATGCACTTCAAGACATTTTTTTCAAGAAAAAAAAAAATGAAATGTGAAAAAAACAATTAACTAATTAATTAATAAAAAAATCTCTCAATTATTAAACAAATAAATAGTTTTTTTAGAAAATAAGGATTAATTATATAAATCAAAAGGTTAATGCAGTTAAAAGTTTAAATTTCTTAAGGTTTTTCTTTCAAAAACCAATAAGAAAAAACCAGAACCGAATGGCTTATTGAAACTACCGCTAATTCTGCAAATATTTATCGATAAATAATAATTTATACAACTCGTGCTCTGATTCCAAAGAATCTCTCAACGGTTAAACGTTGTCTGAAAAAAAAAAAAACGAAATCCACATCCGAAGTCAGTTACATGTTACATAAAATCTGTTTAAACATTTCTCTGTTAAATCTAAATGCAATGCAAAGTATTTAAACAGTTTCTCAATGAAATGCCAAATCACCTGTTTGAAATCTTAGACACATAAGAACGGCAGATAATCGATAAGAAAAGCAAACAATTGTGCAATTTTTTAAATAAATTTTTAACGATTTCTGTATTTTCTTCTTTAATTTAATTTTTGTAAAAAGTATTCTTTTTCTAAGAATGTCAATTGCTCTGAAAATTCTATTTTTTATTTATTTATATTTTATATTTGTTTTTTAAATTTATATAACTAAAAAAATAACTAATTAAAGCAATGATGACATAGACTTATTTTTCAATTGTCCCAACGATAAATAATTTGCATGGAAAAAAATCATTTGTAAGCACTAAGCAGCGCATAGTATAAAATTTCAAACGCAAAAAAAAAAGTTCGAAATACTGTGTGCACGATTGTTAGTTCATTTGGCCTACTTTGCGTATTAATTACTGTCAATACAGGACGATTCATAGCATTATGTTAAAAAACATTACGTAAAAAAACATTAAAAACATTTTTCACTGCTTTGCTGCTTTGAAAAAAGTATCTGATAAAGTTTTTTTTTTTTAACAAAAATTGCTTTTTTGTCTTTTAGATATGTAAAATTAATTCTTTTTGAAATTTTATCCGTTTTTCTAACTATTTTTTCATAGAAATCATTAACAAAAAAAATTAAATTTTAATGAAAAATTAAAAATAAAATAACTCTGTATATTTGAAAATCAGATTTATAATCTTACTTTACTTAAAGTTTAAAATAACTATAATTATCTTTAATTTGAGTGTTAACTAAGTTTACAATCTTGGAAATTGCTCATTGCACACATTCCTTTTGTTCTTCACAACTTCAGCACTACCATTCTAACTATATACCATTATTAAAACGAAACCATTGAAAACTGAAATACAATAAAGCTCTTTCATTGTTAATTAATTAATTAATTTGTAGCAACTAATAACTGATTATTGTTACAGAGACGAAGTCTTCGGTCTCCGAGAAAGATGGATCGACTACGGAAATCATTCCGCGACTCTTTCCGGCGACGAAAGGAGCGGGTGCCGGAGAGTTCAAAGCCCCATCAGTGGCAAGAAGACGAGACGGCCGTCAGACAGGGCAATTGCGCGTTCTCCGTGAAATATTTAGGCTGTGTCGAAGTGTTTGAATCGAGGGGAATGCAAGTCTGCGAGGAAGCATTGAAGGTGCTTCGGGTAAGAAGTCACACTGAACACAATCATTACATTATTGTCAATAACCATTCGCTTCTTTACTTCCGCTTTTTATTAAGGGTGCAGAATTCAATGAATCCATTTGGGGATGAGGGGTTTTGAAATTTTAAATAGCTAAAAATACACCAGGGGGGTGCCTTTTTTCCATTTTTCTAAAGTGTTCTAAAGTTTTTTTTTTGTCATGTGAAACTATGCGTGAGAAATTTACATTTTGCGAAATTTTTTAATTAAAAAAATTTAAAAATGATTTTTAAATGAAAAATCGACGAAGAAAAGATTTTAATTAGCATCTTAACTTTCAAGAATTTATTTGGCAATTGTCTAATCTAAACAAAATTAAAGCGAATTTCCTCTTTCAAAGTTTGAAAGTTTACATGATGATTAGTAAGTTAATTAGTAGTCGGGGTGAATTATTGCAGACGCAATTTAATTTTCAAACAAAAAGGTCAAAGGGTTTTCTGCGCTAGAACAAATTTATCGCGTTTAAGGATTGAAACTGCTGGCTTTTCTTAAATTCTTAAAGAAGCAATTTTTTTTGTTTTCTACTTTGCTTCCAATTTCTAATTTTCCTAATTTTGTTTCTGTCTTTAATTGTCAACCTTTCTAATTGTTTTTTATTTCTTCTGTTTTATATAAATTAAAAAACTTTTATTTTCCTCCGCTAACCATTTAAAACATTTAAAAAAAAATAAAATAAAATTATCAACGGAAGAAAAAAAATCAAAATGAAATTCCACAGAATTCGAATCGTAGAAGACACCTGCGTGCAATGCTGCACGTGAGCGGCGACGGTCTTCGCGTGGTGGAAGACCAAACGAAGGGCTTGATAGTGGATCAGACCATAGAGAAGGTGTCTTTTTGCGCTCCGGATCGGAACCACGAGCGCGGTTTCTCGTACATTTGCCGCGACGGAGCCAGTCGGCGCTGGATGTGCCACGGCTTCCTAGCCGCCAGCGACACCGGCGAGCGCTTATCGCACGCCGTGGGATGTGCCTTCGCCGTATGCCTGGAGAAGAAGCAGCGCCGGGACAAGGAGTGCGCCGTGACGATGACGTTCGACGCGAAGAACTCCACCTTCACGCGGCAGGGCTCCTTCCGGCAGCAAAGCATAACGGAGCGCTTGAACGAGCGTCCGGTCGACGTCATTCCCAATCTCAACTCGAACCCGAATCCGAAAACGATCAATCCTTTTGCCATCGAACGGCCGCACGCCACGCCGTCGTTGCTCGAGCGACAAAACAGTTGTCGCCTGGGACAACTGGGCAAGAATTCGCCCTTTAAGCGGCAAATGTCTCTGCGGGTGCAAGACCTGCCCAGCAATGCCGAACGCTTGAATCTGTACAATCTGTCGCAGCAAGCCGTTAAATCGGTCTCGCCGATTCCGGAAGTTTGCACCACTGACCCAGTGGCCGAACTTTGCCAGCAGCTATCGCAAGGATTGACGCAGTTGACGCACAGCGGCTCCGATGACTTCAACTTCAATACGCAGAGCACGATAAACCAGAACAATGTAGCGATCTCCATAACGAAAACGAGTATTACCAACACCACAACGAATACCTTCAACGTGACCACGCCGGCAGTACCATCGGCTTCAAACGTCACTCCTCTCAGCATCAACTTGGATGACTTGGCTTCGTTGTCGTCGGTCTCGCCGAAAGCCACGTCGCCCACCGCCAGCATGATGTCCAATACAAGTCTGCCGAAGCCGGAACAATGGCTGGGGCAAATCGTGGACTCGTCGAGTCCGAACACTTCGGTGGCGTCCAAAAGGGTCGCTTTCGGGGCCCATTCCAGAGCTTTCTCGCTCGACTCCTCGGGAATGGAGAACTTCACCAGGAACGCCCTAGCGGACCCGTTCAATGCCGAATGGGCCGATGCCGTTTCGTCGAAGCCGCCACCCAATAGTACTAATCCCTTCTTGAGCAATTTGAGTAATACGACGCAAGCATTTCAAGTGCAGCTTTAAAAAATATTTACTTAAGAGAAAAGTAACTAATAACCATTCCGATTGCTACTCATTTAGCAGCTGCTAATGCTAAATACTGCTGCTGATAATTGAAGTTATTAGAAATCAAAAAATAAGCCTTGGTGTCTATAGAGAAATAAAAAGCTCAATATGCTACTAAAGTAAACACTTGAATGTCATCATATTCTAGTCGTAGACTTGGAATTAGATCGCTTTCGGGAAAAGCCTGGACTGAATTGTGCAATTAATGGGGAAATTAATTTGTTGGACTTCTTGTACATAAATGATGAAAAAATGAAAAACGAAAAAAATAAACGGAATTTTGCAGAGGAGGTGGGTCTGCAAGACTACTCTTGAATCCAGTTTTGAATGAAAGCTTGCTTTATTAAGTGGCATATCGTATAATGAAAGGAAATGAATGGAGTATTTATTAAGTTGTATTTAATGAAATGAAGAAACGAAGAAGTGTGCTGCTGTTAGGACCAACCAAGTTTCTGTCGTTCACTCTGCTGCCCTGCTGT
Source organism: Holobus sp. GC000080 (assembly GCA_030556065.1). Classification (NCBI taxonomy): domain Eukaryota; kingdom Metazoa; phylum Arthropoda; class Insecta; order Coleoptera; family Staphylinidae; genus Holobus; species Holobus sp. GC000080. The sequence continues at coordinate 35,554 of JASKGO010004281.1, forward strand.
TTCTGCTCAAAAAGCCGTAGAGATTCAGTTCCTTGTAGATTGGATTGATAAGTTTTTTTTTTGCACAAATTGCAGCGATATTTTCTTCTTTGATTTTAAAAGGGTTGCTTTTAAAGGTAAAGAAAAGTGAATAATTTTCATGTTGAAAACAAAAAACAGAAATTAAAGTTTTAAAGTAAAGAAAAACAGAAATTAATGTTTTAAAGTATAGAAAAATAGAAATTAATGTTTTATAAGTAAAGAAAAACGAAAATTTAATTTTTAAAGCACAAAAAAAAAACAATTTAATTTTTAAAGTAAAAAAAAAAAAAAATTGTTTAATTCAAAAAAATGAATTTTTAAGCTAAAAAAATAAATTGTAATAAAGAAATAGAAAAAAAATTTAATTTTTGAACTTTAAACCAGTTTTTTTTTTTTACTTAAAAAACAAAGAACCCTTTTAAAAACTTGAAGACTTTGTTATTCAGCTAAAAAGCAATAAAATTAGCAAAAAGCTTTCGCCACAAAATAAAAATTACTTGATTTCCAACCGTCCGGTAAAAATTTCATAATTTCACAAAGAAAAAGTTGGCATTTATTAGAAATATTTAGGTGATTGACGCAGAAATGAAGAAATAAAATACATATCGATATTATAATTTATCTAGTAACCAATATTATTACAATATTACTTCTTAAAAAACAAAAACAGTAAGAAAAAAACACATTCACAGCTTTTAAAACCTTGTAACAACACTAATTGTAGCAAATATACTAAAAAAAAACTAAATAATTAAATATACACATCAATTGCAAATTCGAAAAAAAAAAACAAAGATCAAGACATATAAAAAATAAATAATTAATAATTATAATTTGTAGAGGACGGGGTATTATACAATTGTAATGATGTTAAAAAAGAATTAATCAATTGATTGTTGCAAACAATATTTAATTAGTTTGTAGTTATACATATTGGTGCATTGATGATGAAGATACTTTTCCGAATTGTTTATATTAATTTTAATCGAGAAGAAAAAGTAAAAGTTGTTTGTTAATTATTGTGTATATTGATTATGTAACAAATTAGGTTCTTATTTTTCCTATTTGTTTTTTTTTTAATTTTCGATTTCAATTTTAATGTAAATAATTGAATAAGAAATAAATTTTTGGGTAATTTTATTTGATCTTTTGTACACATCAGGAATTTCTGATAACTTTTTGTTTTTGTGGGTGTTTTGCAAATGAATTAATTAAAAAAAGAAGAAAAACGTATACACCGTTTGTTGTGAGATGTGTAAAGAGGATTCTGGATCTGGTTGATGTATAAGGATTTAGGATGAGGTGTATGAATGAAAACACGAGGTGGTTTGAGGTGTACGAGAAATGAGGTTTATTAA
>JASKGO010004282.1:0-29298 GCA_030556065.1 Holobus sp. GC000080
TGCAGTTTATTGCAGTGCAACGTGTTTCGCTTCCTAATTCTTGGGCGCTGCAACTCTTTGCAACACACTAATTTACGAACTTCGTACATATTATTCAATTAAGCAAATTCTGACACTTCTCATATTACTTATACTGCCTGCATAAATAAACAAGCTAAATTCTACAGTGCAGACAAAGTTTCTGGAACAGAGAAAAGCTTACCTCCATAAACATGCATGGCTCGTTGTTTTAACTTAAACGTTTGTACGTTCCTCGTATTGGGTGTCAACGAAGTTCCGAGAAGATCATCTTCTGTTACCTGTAGTTCCCTAAGGATTTCGTCCTTATGGTACGACTCCTCATGCAAATGTTTTTGAACCAGTTCGATCATTGTCGCCACGTCGGCATCCAGCAGCGATTGAACTTGACCCAACGTTTTTATCTGTCGCCAATCCTGTCCGTTTTTCTTGGCCAATAACTGCAAGGCGTTTCAATAATACTTCATGGGTTGAAATATGAAATGTTATTAGTGCGATGAAACGTTTTCTTAAAATTGTATAGTTAGATGTTTAGGCACGTGCAAAGTTTGTGCTGAAATTGTGGCTGAAGGTAAATGGGAAAGTTTCGGAGTCGAGGGCGGAATGAACAATGATTAAAAGGGTGCGAAACTCGTTTAATAAACTTTTTCCTTTAAATTTGCAATGAAAGGGTGACTCGCGAATATTAATTTCTTTTAACCGAAAATTGAAATTAGAGCTTTTATCTTTAAATAATGGGTAGTGGTGTTTGGGTAGGCATCCCCATCACCATGGCCGAAGGACCTTCGGGTCGATAGCCTCCCTGTGCTCAAAGCACAGAAAAAGTACATTATATATATATATATATCTTTAAATATTATACACAAACCTTTTTAAATTTTTGTATATTGCTTTTGTGGCATTGATTAAATTATTATAGATATACAAAGAGCAGTCAAGCGTAAGAAATTTGATTATTATTATTTTTTATAATATAGGTTATAGAATGAAATTCTTTTCGCTAAAGAAAATAACCCAATAATCCATTTTTTTAATAAAAAAGATTCTACCTTTTTGTTTCAGAATGCCGTGCAGCTGATAGACTTGATGATACGACACGCTTCGAATTCTTCAAAACTGTATTTTTCGGTCCGCAAATCGCGTTACATACAGTGCTATTAATATTCGCGACATCTAATTTCGCGTTCACACATTTGTTTTTTATTTGTTTGCGCGTGATGACATTCCGGGTTTGCTTTTCGCGAGAGTACTATCTCTGAAAATCGTATTTAGGGCAGTTTTCGTTTTTTCCTTCCTTTCCTTTTAAAATAATAAATTGACACATCAGCGCGTTTAAATTCGTTTTGTTTCTCTTTTGTTTGTTTGTTTTTTTAATTAAAAAACAAGTGCCGAATATGTCAACGGGATTTGTGCGTCTGTGTGTGGTAATTAAAACCGCGTCGCGTGTGTCCATCAGAGGTCTGGAATGGAAAACAAGAGTTACAGGATTTGTCACCCCCGCATCACAAAGTAAGCTTTTTTACTAATTTAACGCTGTTTTGTTATTCCGTTTCTCGTAAAATTAGAAGTTGACATAGTTTAAATTTTAAAGATTTACAACTGAAAATGTTTCCAAACAAATTCATCTTAATTGTGTTAAAATAACTAGGGAGCATTAATTAAAGTCCTGAAAGACTTATTACTTGATTCATACTGTTCCCTTAAAATGTATTTATTTACGACGATATGTTTGATAAATTTCAAGATAAACTGGCTCCATTATGCTCATGAATATTTCATTCGTTCTGTCACCGCCGCGACGTCATGAATATGTAGAGCGAGCGGGGCTGAATTAACCCCCCAACTCCCTCCCGAAACATATATCGCCGTGTTTTGATTAAAGTCCCTTTATGTGTAATTGAATTGGAGCAGTTTCGATTAAGACTTTGGCGGCAATTGCTGAGAAATTTTATATTAAACACCTGTGTAGCTATACCAGCAACTCGTATAATTGTCTGTATCCTTTGCGCCCCTTTAACTGTCCTGAGTGCGCACTTATTAAATTGAAGACAGAACACAAGAGCAAAAACTTACCTGTGCGGCTAGACGACATTCGACGACGCGACAATTAAAGTCACCGGTGGCGGCTTTGTTCAGTTCAACCAGCGAGTGAGCTATTACGAAAACCGCACCGTCGGGCAGCCGAACGTCTTCCGCTCTCAAGGGGTTGAAATTGATCATTTTTGCGCAACCTGAAAACATCGATTTCAAATATTTCAATCATCGATACGTACGATTTTATATGCTGCATGCAAATGTCGAATAAAAACGTCCCGGTCTTGATTATCGCGCGCAATGAGCGCAATGATTGAACATCATTTTTCATTATCGCCTCTTTCCGATACAACGTGATCGTTATGCATGATCTACGTATGTACAGCTATAGCGCGGAATCCAATTAAATTTCTCGTGACATGAATATTGATGGATGCTGTGCTTGAAATGCAGACAAGACATTTAGTGGGTACTTCTTTGTAAAGTTGCTTGCTTTTACTTTGACGCAACAAACTAGCGGAAAATTAAAGCTCTTTCAGGAGGTGCAAACAAGCTCGGCGTGTTTACATTTAACCAAAGGTTTTTTTTTTCTCTTCTTCATAAGGGATTTTTTCGCAAAGAGCACATATTTTAATTTTAGAGCCTTCGGCGAAATGAAATGCAATGAATACATTTACAGTCACTGCAATTAAGTTCATTTTTATGCTTTTTTTTTTCTTTATTGTTTGGTAGAAGAACTTAGTAATACTAAAAATATGTTTTTAAGTCGTTGGATTGAAGTATAACTTTTGTTACTGGCTCGCGCTTTTATTGGTTGAAAATCCAACTTTTCGGCCCGGTATCGTATAACAGTGATACATTTTACTGTTACCCTAGCCATTTTTTAAATTTTGAACCGATTGTTACCAAATTTGATATACATATATAAAAAACAACCTTTCTAATTGGACTGAATAGGTGTCATTTTTCCATCGCACTCGGTTTCACCGGATATGGCCCTAACTTTTGATTTTTAAATGGCAAATCCGCATTTTTTCTCTTTCTTGCAATCTAGGAACAGTCGAGAGTTCAAAAATGTAATTTTTATTTATTTATTTTTTTGCCAAATCATTTATGTTTCAAAATCAATCTAGATGGCTGTGAAATGGCTCAGAAATTACTCAGAATGAAGTAAGCTAATATTAAATAGCGGCAAACTTGCCATATTTTTAATATTTTGTGAGTTATTAAAAAAAGAATTCGGACAAAATTGTATTCTGGTCAAGAGTCCATTTATTCAAAGGGCAGCCAAATTGGACCACCCCCCACTTCTGAATTCCTCACTTAATGGCGAATCTTTCTACACCATTAATAGTATGTTGCAATAATTCATTGCGGGTAAAAATCTCAAATGAAACATTAAAAATATTCAAGGTTGCCATATAAAAATCAAAGGTTGGGGCTTGACTATCCAGTCAAAAAACAATGTTTTTTTAAAAACATTACGCTTTCAATATAAATTAAAAAAAGTCTATGTAGACAAAAAAAAAAATAAGAAAATCAAGCAGAGTGCTCTGAAATATTTCAACTTCGTTGTTCATTGTTTAGAAATTTACTTTTAGGTAACAAATAAGTAACTGGCAACTGAAAGCAAGTTACCGATGCACTACTGAATTCGTATGCTCGTTGCACACACTGCAAACATTAAGGAGCCGAGAGCGAGAAATCTTTTTCCATTACGCTCTCCTTACTTTATTATACGGAGAGCGAGTACATAAAATGTAACATGTTGGTGTGCTGGAAAATTTATATGTTTTCCAGTAGCGGACCTCCATAAATTCCCTAGTCTAAAAAAGTCCATTTGTCCACTTTCCATATTTCATTCTCGCTCTTCGTGTGCTCTCAGTTGAAATTCATTGATTTCATTGAATATATAGAAATGCTTTAAATATACGAATAGGGAGGTAGCTAGGTGCATATGTTGCAAAATTACCTTTCTGTGTATGGATATGAGTGCATTTGCAAATTAAGAAAGTTTGTTCAAATGTACATATTAGTTGCTTGTGAGCTAATTAACGAGCTTTTGCCACACAATGAATATCCATTACACATACACAGTAATGTGTAATCATAAATATAAATGTAGTACCTCCTGTTTATTTGTAAACTATGTGGGCTTCTTTTAATTTTAAAGATAAAAATTCGGTTAAGTCGCCAAAAATAGGCAAAATTTTACTGGGTTTAAAACTAATATCCCTTTTCAAAAATCGGATTCGTCTTCTGGTTCCCGAATTGTTATTATTTCCCTTTTTTTTATTAGGGCTGTGATTTTTATTTTGTTTCTGCTATTTCTAACTGATTTTGACAAATATGAGAATAGAGTACTACTTAAATATTAAATATTGTATTGTTTTTAAAGATACAATAAAATTTAATGGTAGATTTAAACCTGTTAAGATTACTTATCTTCGTTAATTATTTTTTTAATGTATACCATGATTTGGAACCGAGAGAGTCATTTTTAAAGAATAGTACTTCACAAACACAAATTTTTAGCTTTAGAAAAAGTCGATTATGGTTTTAATGAAAAAAAAAAACTTTATCAGATGCTACTGTAGTGGGGATGGCGTTGCACATTTAGTACGAGTATACGCTGTATAACGTTTCAAATTTCCTTTTTTATAAATTATCATGAACAACGTGTTTAGATAGGTATACTTGTTAGAAGAAAAAAATCATACCATTGGGATGTTTTGTTATTATTTATTCAGCAGGGAATACTTCACGCAGCAAGTACAGTGGCAAATTTATTACAATAATGTCGGTTTAGCTAAGTTTGCATTTATACGCAATTTTACTTGGCTATTTTTATTTTTAGATACGTGAACAAGATAACTTTGTCTGGGGAAATTGTATTTTACGTTTATTGCTTGGAAAATGTATCGTTTGCAAGTGCTTTTGCAATAAAAGGATAAAGGATTATTGCAGCATTCCATAGATAAGGCATTTTAATTCAAAACACACAAAGAAATGTTACCGAACATAAAATATTTCGTATATTTTTCACTTGACAAAAGACGAGTTAAATCATATAGATAGATCGCATATTACATATTTCCCATAAAACAAATTTCTTTGGAAAAACAACAAGTGAAAACAATTTAAATCGCATCCATATTCGAAAACAAAAAACCGTTTTACGTTTCCTGTTTTTCTCTTTCTTCTTCAATCAGCCGTCGCAATGTAAACAATATTTTCACAGACCACGGTCTCATGCAAGACATAAAGCGCCCACAAACAATGTAAATACATGTGCGTATAAAGGGTCGTATAAAGTTTTTCGTCCAAAAAACAACCATACAGGCCCTTTTGAAATACGGCTGCGGCGACACAATATAGAGACACTCGAAAATTGCAAACACGTTTCCGATAGATAATTTACGGCAACTAATTTTTCACGAAGAGCGCGAATAACCGAAAGAGATTACGTAATATTTTATAAGCGGGCTTGTGTGTGTGTGTGTGTGTGTCATCGACCGCCGCCGCAGAAGGCAAAGAGCCAGCCAATGTCGCATATATAAAATAAATCGGCAAAGAAGCGGCCTGAATTTATAACCGTATTGTATTTGCGTTCCCTATTTTACTTTATATAGGTCGATTGATTCGAATGTCAGGTGCTTAATAATTCTTGTCGCATAATCAGCACTTTAAAGCTCCGAAATGTTGAAAAGGTATTGTTCAAATATTAGCTAGAAAATTCACTTGCCCCTTGTCGCTAGGAAAGCGATTGCTTGGTCCATTCCGCCGCCCTGAGTGCCGATGTAACGCTCGCTTTTTGCGCATAACGAGGCAATGTCTTCTCGGCTTATCTCAATCTGAAACAAAAAATAGTGCAATTATCCTTAAATATGTCGTTATCCTGTTCTTTCCAAAGATGTGTGAAAATATTGTTGAAGATTAAAGACTATGTTAGTAAAGTATATGAGGAAAAAAATTAGAAGCGTCGCTGAAATTTATTTGTTGGTTTGCGTTTAAAGGATTCGGGAAGCAGGAAGAAGGATCGTAAGTGCCGATCATAAATATTCAGTGGTTGCGTGTGCTTGTATCGTTCCCAATTGCGTTGTTTGTTGTCCTTGCGAAGACATTGCGTGACCACAAACATAGATTTTCTCTCTTTTCGAACAAAAAACCAATTAAACTTATAACGCATATAGTTCCATTTAGTTTCTATTGGATTTTAATTAAATAAAGTATTATAATTTAGTTTTTTAAGAAAAAAGTAGTTTCTTTTTAAATTGTTTTTTTTATCAAATATAAGTAAGGATTACATTTAATCAATTTAAGTCGAAGTTAAAAAATGGTTTACATAAAAGAAAAATAAAGTGAACATTGTATTTGCAAAATCCTGCGAAGAAAAAAACGAGCAAAAGAACTTCGATAATTCGAAAAAAGAGGAAGCTTTCAGATGAATGAAAGCTGAACGTCTGGCGAAGCACATCAAAGGGCGGATATACGGATTACAATGGGAAAACGAGAACGAAAACTATTGAAATTAGAGGAAATGGAAAGCTGGAAGTGGTATTCAGAAGAGTGTAACATGTAAGAATGCGCGAAATCCAATCGAGGCGCACACACGTTCGCAATTTTACCATTGCCTTATTTGCGTCGAATCGATTTTTACGAAGCGTTTCAAAGGGTTTTCGCTGCTGAATTTAAAATCGGTAAGTTGCCTGCCATCCGCAATGTTGCAAGTAACGTTTAGGGCTGAAGTTCTTAAACTCTCAATTCCTTCGGGTCACGTAACTGCCACTGAAAATCTCAGCATAATGAGGCTGATCCTGATGGCAAAACATATGAAGTGAACACTCAGCAAAACAACCCCTTGCCATGAAAAGCAGCTTTATGGTCCATTCGAACCTTTCTAATAGGTTTAATAGAAAAAATAAATCCGGAAAGTTTGTTTTACAAAAGGGATTCTTCAAACGATTCCCTTGTAGGATAAACAAATGTTTTCGAAACATTATGCCTAGTTGTAATTTACATCACTATACTGATTTTTATGAAGAAAATTAGTATTTCAGTACGATGACAATGTTGTGGGTAAATTAAAAAATATATAAAATACTTATCAAAGGCAACTGCAGGTCTCATTATGATATGTTTGTTTCTTTTGTTCTTTTTTATCATATTGTATAGCTAAAAATAGAATATACAAAGAGTCTGAAAAAGACAATGATAATAGGATAGTTAGAAACAGCGAAATTAATTCCGTATTTGTTCGAGTTTTTCGGGATTTTCCTTTTTTTGTGGCGACCCCACAAGTAAAGAAAAATTGGGGAATAATTCGAGTTCCATTCTGGTAAAAAGTCGGCTCGCATTTGGCTTTTGTTGGAAGCGACATCGGTCGGACGGTAAATTTATGCGCGATTGGAGGAAAGTTGGGATTAATTTGCAGCGTTTCCGTGCGTAAAATAATGTCGGACGAACGATAATGAAATTCCCGTAAAATCGGCTCAAATATTATTCGTCGCATGGCATTCTACAACGCTAATAAATCAATTCACTTTCGAAGCGAAGGATTTTCAGTTATAGAGACGTATATAAAACTCGGATGTATATGTTATCTTGCATTTATAGATGCGTGGGTGTGCGCGACGAGATTTAAAGCGGAAAAGTGCACTTGTTCGAGAACAGCGTCGATAAAGGGCGATATTCGAAGGGACTGTCAGCCACACTTATTGTTATCACATTTCATATTTAAGGCATTTCGCAGCATAAAATATTCACTGCGCTTAATAAAAAAAAAAGTCGAAAATAACTATTTATTGATTTCTTAAGTTGATATAGTCGTAGTATGATAGTCGTATCCTGCATTTTTAAGTTATTAAAGCTTCAAAGCTTTCCATTTATAAATAGATAACAGATTGACATCTGCATGTAAATATTGTACATTGGTTTAAAGGTAAAAATTTCAATGATTTAAAAATAATAATTGTTTTATTATTTGAAAAATCCATTGCCTATTAAAGCGAAAGAAGTAAGAACAATTTCGAAAACTTAGAATTACCTAATTTATAAAGTTAATCAAATTTCCGCTTGCGAGAGCCCTCTGAAAAAAAGGAAAGCCTAATGTGTCCTTAAAAAGTCAATTAGCTTGCCAATAAATATTTATGTCGCACTTTCAGCATTGCGCACGGAATCGCTACGTTCTTCGTTGATAATCTGATTTTCTTAGATATATTTGCCCAAGAGCAGAGGGCATCGCAAAGAGGTTTTTTGTACACATATGTATACATGCATGGACGAGAAAATCGCATCCTTTTTACTACACTCTTAGTTCGTATACTTACTTTGTGTGCATAAGCTGTCGCTAGAGCGGCCGCACAAACGAGAGCACTGCTGCTGGATAATCCTGCACTCACTGGAATGGTCCCGCTGACCAGCACCTTTAATCCCTTTAATCTTGTCTCCGGAGGCATGATTTCCACGATCCCCTTGATACCGCACATGACATATTGGTACCATTTCGGACCTCCTTTGCCGACGTTTATCCTAAACACGGTGGCTCCTTAAGCAGGACAAAGGACCCTTGAACGTAAATTACTTACCCTACATCCCCTAAGGATATGCAGGACGAATACGATTCGAATTTAGGATTGGTGTTTTGCAATTGCAGTGTCATCTCTTGAGTGGTAGATACTGCTACGAAAATGTCCTGTTGTAAGGCCATAGGACACACCCCGTAGCCGCTGTAGTCCACATGTTCGCCAATCAGGTTCACCCTTTGAAGTGCAGAGGGTAGTTTTCGGGGGCGGAATTGACAGGATTCGAGTGTCGCTTACCTGCCTGGCATCCTAATAAAGAATTCCGCTTCGCAATTGTAGATCGCGCTGAATTGTCGTTTCGTTTCGAGGTTACGCTCGTTCAGTAGCAATTTTTCCGGTTGAAAACCGGCGTTCAATAGGGCACTTGGAGCACTCATAATATTCAATTATATATTTTTTTTCGCAAATGACACGTATAAAATTTATAAGCGAAATTACAACTCGTTAAATTTACATTTAATTTATTGACAAACTGGTTTGGTTGTTTAAGCACACACACAAACACTTACACAGACCTAACTGCACTAAGCTAAACATCCTTTTCTTTCCATTTAATCCAAGCATATACGTGTAGGTACAGTTTTCTCTATCAGTACATAATGTAGTAAACCGATAAATAAACAATTCCTTTATCAGTGCATTGCTAACATTTTTAGTTGTTGGCAAACTATTAAAGTAAACTACTTATTTTTCATAAATATTTTTTAATCAATAGTTTTTAAATCTATATTATTTAAAAAACCAGCATCCAAAATTTTATAAATATATCTAAAAAAATGCATTCTTTAAATAATTGTTTTATTTCTTGGCAATTAATTGAACACAATTGCACTATTTGTAAATAATTATAAGTTCATAAATAATTCAAAGTTTGAAAATGGAAATCGACCAGTCAAAAGTTGTACTTTCCTAGAATAGATGGAACTGCATGCACTGCTTGTGCAAATTATTTCTCCGATTTGAACATTTCTGATATCATTCGAATGAGTAAGAAATATTTCTCTGGGTATATATATATGTATGTATAAGTGCGGTACAGTGCGGGAAAATCTCGCCACCCTTATCCGGAAGACAACTTCCACGTGACCGATGACGAAGAGCGGTCGGAAATGTGCTCGACGGGGCAAGTAAATTAATAGGAATCCGCGCGGAAAATATATCTGGCGGTTCTTGTATACATAGAAGTAGGTACCACTGGCAACGATTCCGTAGGCTTTGCGGAATCCCCGGCCAACGTTTTATCAGTGTTCGGGAGCTTTAAAACTGCTGTATTTGCAGGATCCCACGTTTATTATTGACCATAACTTTTGTTTGCCTCTATTACTTCCTCCTGCACCGGTGATTTTTATGCCCGATGCGTTTCCGGAAATACCTTCATTGCGAACCTCATTAAGGGAGCAATCGTTTAATTTGCTTGCTGGCTCAGGTCAAAGTTAATTAGGGGTGTTTAATTATTATTTATTACTAATTCTTTAAGTTGGAAAATACACAGAAGATTTTTTTTTAAATATAAATTATAAATAACTTGTTTTGAACAAAGGGTTATAAATAATAGAAATATTCCCAAATTTAATATTTCCGGTCTTTTTCTTTAATTCTTTTTTCTTTTCTATGTTTTCCTACTGGGTTCAGAGTACATTAAGCAAACCAATTGTATTCCGATAATAATGGGGGGGGGGGGGTTGGACGCGATAAAGAAACTAATAATATCGTTGGGAAATCATCGCGGCGCGTAATCACATGATGTATGGTCCGCGGTGGAATCGCTATGGGGCTGAGAACGAGTGCCCCTTTTTATAATTCTGGCTCGGAGCCAGAATGCAAGGGGGCTGCGCTCATTACGCACACATTGAATCATACATTCGCCCACTATAACGTTATGCACTCACACATATGTAGTACGTATATGAAAAAGCACACCACTTTCGGGGCTTGCCAAATTTTTATGGGCGCGCATTAAAAAATTACATAATTCAAAATTGTGGTTCCGGACGATGACACTTGTCTGGTTGTGCCCTAAATGGCCACTTCCGATTTAAAATGTGCACCACGGGACGGATGCGGCGGGTGATTCAGCACGCCTCTGTACCCGGAAACGGTCTAATGGCACACACCGACGAAACAATGCGCATTTCTTACATGCAGCATCTATAGTGCCGATATGTGTGTGTTTACCGAATCTGATGGTCCATGTCTTCCGGGCATTTAACATCCCGACGACAATTTATCTGGCGCAAGCATACGTACTATAAATTTCGAAACGCATAAGTCGGCAAAATTGATCGCTGTGTATAGTGCAGAGCGTACAATAACAAAATAAAGAAAACCGTTCTTAGGAATACTACACTATACTTATAGATAGAGTATAGATAGTAGTAAAGTGTAGTCTGATTTATCGTAAACGATGGGGGCGGTTGAAGAGGCGCGCAAAAATCGAGAGGCGAAAACTTTTGTTATCAGCGATCTCCGGCGCTTAATGAAGTGCAGACATTGATTAAGAGCCCATTTTAAGCTCAATCTTTAATTCAATCGCATTAAAAACAACGGACGGATATCTGCTGCAGCGATGAGGCGGCTACCGATGTAAAAGGGGCGGCGGCGGAGCAGCGAAGACAACTTTTTTAATCTCGTCGCCCGATAAGCACTAATGAAATTAGTATCGATGTTTGGAGCGTCTTCGGCAGCGTCACAAAAGGCGAACAAAAGCGAAATTCTTTCGTGTCGTTCTCTGATCCTCTGAATTGCGATGAAGCAACGGCAGCATCGGCAGCATCGGCAGCAGCAGCAGCAGCAGCAACAACATAAGCAAATACATGCAGGTAAATTTCGGCTTGGGATTCTTCTTCTGCTGATAGCGGATAGATAAGGCAAACACATGAGTATGGAGAAGAAGGCACGCAGGAATGTTTCGTGTGCGAATAAGATGTCGGTGCGCTGGTCGGAAAAGAAACGGAAAGTGCAGCGCGCGAGATTGGAAAGCGATAGTGATGCTGATTTATACACGATTGATAGTGTATCAGCGACACTATACTGCTCGTTGTGCAGAAATGCCGCGGCCGATTTCACCGGGCCGGTATATTTTGCGCTCTCACAATGGGGACAAAAAGTGTTATTAGCAAATTATTATTGCCGACCCAGTGGTCCCCTGACTGATAAATATTGATGCGGACCAAGTAAGGTCCGAAAGACAATGTCTTGGCGAGGACGTGCACAGATAACGAGAGACCACCCGTATAAAACAAACCAGTTCGCCTCTGGAGAGGATGGGAAAAAGTGAGTAAATAAATCCATTAAATGCGATTAAAGAAGGATATACGCTGGGCCCTGTGCGCAATCATCGATTCTGATTCATTTCTTTCTATACGTGCACCGATTGTCTGCATCACGCGCGCACTTTTTACCTATGCCCTTCTTACCTTTGCCGATCGCGACTCCCGGTACAACAGCATCGTGCGCGACCGTAAACGATGATTCATTTTAATCGGAAATAAATAAAATTAGCACATTAAACACGACCGCTTTCGCAAAAACGTTCCTTGCTTGTTTCCATTTGTCAGTTTACACTCACATTTAATGTATATAGTTAATACTTACATCGTCACAAGGGACCAAAGGAAAAACTGCCCGCCCTTAGTAAAAAATTTTAATTTCTTTTATGTTTTTATAATGAAAAATTAATCTAAAATAACCCCAAAAACAAAACAAAAAAAGACCAATAACTAAAGTGTCTCTTCTTGTTCTTATTATAGAATTGACTACTTAAGAAAAGTATAAATAGGACCTTGTTTGTTGTTTGTGAAGTAAATAGCGATCATTTTCACTCATGTTCTTCGAAATGTAACATAATTATTTCCATTTTATGATGGAAATTGTCACGCAATTGACTTCCTGGGTGGAGCGCCGCCATGTTTCGCCATACGCTCCACTGATAATCTACAGTAATGCAATTTAAGTAGCACCGCCTCAAACTCCACTGTGCATTTGTTAGATACGTTTTTTTCCGCTACTTTCTGCGAAATATTACGCACATTAGAGCCAGCTTACATGTTCGACAAGAAAACGAACAGACAATACCAATAAATAGTGCGCTTTTCATGTGCGCTGCGTATAATTTGTCCTCTACATTCTATAACTGTATGCATTTACTACACCTTTTCGAAAGAAACTTTATTACGAAACAATTTATTAAAATAGCGCAATGAGTGACGGCTGCTAAACGGTCCGACAAGAATCGCTGCGAGACTATAAATCTGGACAACTTTCGAAGCCCTCTCTTTTAATTTATTCGATCTGTAAGAAACGTGTCATTAAAATTGGTCCGATTGATCGGTATTAAACTTTGTAATCCTTTCGACGAAAAAGTTTCGACGTTTCCCAAATGAACAAGTTTCCCCTTTTCGTGGTCGATCAAAATCAACCCCATTGGGGATTAACCCCGAGGATTTTTTTTTTATTCATTCCTCTCGACGCTGCTGCACACTCTTACAAACAGGTGAATTAAAGAACCATTTGCAACTTTTAAGAGCGTTAATAAGCCTTCTCTCTTTTGCGCTTCATCCCTCTCGCAATTTATTTCTCGCCTCTCGCTCTTTTTCTGCGGTTCAGCGGCGCTCTTTCATTTACGCGTCGTTTTTTTAATTCATTTTTTTTGCGCACTTTTGCGCTCGAAAGCTAGGCAATTTATATATCAGAAGAGAGCAGGGCGGCGAGTGTATAAAATGTAACATATTAACAGCGTGAAAACAGTTTTTGAACTTGCCGGGAGTTATTAAAAACTTTTTCTAACTACATGTAAATTCCATAATACTTTCGCATTAATAAACTTAATAGCTATATGTATACAGAGAGCGCTCCGGTTATTATTTATAAGCGTAAGCGTGCACCGTCATAAAAATTCTGAGGGCTTAAACAAAATAAATATACACGTTTTGATTTATACGCGAAGTTGTTGCTGGTGCTTTCGGCGTTGTTGCTGTTGTCGATGTTGTTGTAGGCACTTTTTTCCACCATACGTATGTATATCTGTAGCATTTTTTCGGATACTATGCGATTTTTCGGTTTCGGTTGCTCTATAAGTATTGATACAGCATTGTTTGTAGCTTTAACGTAAAAACAAGCCACGAGAATTATGTGCACGAAATATCATCTACAGTGATTTCTATTCTCCCCGAAATCTATAGATTTTAATTTAAATTCTGTAATTTTCGTAACCAAAAATGTTACTGAAAGTTTTTCTTTAAATGTATTTGGTATAATTAATTCCATCAATTAATTTCTCTAAGAAAAAAAAATCAAACTGTTTCATTAATTAATAAAAAAAAATAAAGATGAAAAATTAGGTTATGATAGGTTTAGCTATCCTAAAGAAAAATAAAATATTATTTAAGAATTTAAAGTAAATTTGTCAGTTATCAGGATGTAAAAGAAAATCGCTGTATGTATGCAGTTACGTTCAGCATTATGCCAACACACAAGCAACCAACAAAAATGTCAATGTATGATTTGTGGTTGACAATTGTACGAACGTTATTTACATACCATTATGGTTTAAAACAAGCAGCAGACGGCGATTGCATATTATCGTAGGTAAAGTGCACCATGCAACCAACATCAGAGCGTGCATGCAACCAGTCCCAGGTAGCAAGCAAGCAATAGCCAGTCCGATGCTCAATGCTCCTCCGTTTATGGTTATCTACAAATTGTCTCTCATTTAGCCTAATTAACTGAATACCCCATCGGTTCTTATTACAGTAATATATTCGTTCGATTCCGTGCAGATATACCTATATTGTAGCTCGGATATTGCATTTACTCAATTAAATAAACACTTGCAGTTTTTTTTTCTTTGCAATATAGGTATATTCACATAACAGAATCGAGAATCGACATTTATCGAATATTCATCATCGTCATCATCATCAACGCAGACGTAAATAATAATAATAACAATAACGAAAACACACTATATTAATAATAATAATAATAATAAATGCATTGTATTGTTTATTTTATTGTCCATTATAATAAATAGTTTGCGGCTGCGGCAGTGGAATACAATTAAATTAACTGACGAATCGGTTCATCGTGCGCGTTTATTAAAAATAAATAGAGAAATTGTCAGGAAATTTATTTAATATAATAATAATAATATTTGATTGTGACACAGTATAATAAATTTAAATGTAAATGGCCCCGGCGTAGAAATATAGCGCGCGCGCCGCCGGAGGGAGGATTGCATTATTTTTAGATAAAACAATTATTATTGTATTTAGGATGCGCTTGTGAATACAACGGCCAGCGTACGGCCAGTTCGTTCGGTTTTGTTGATAATAATTGAGTCCGTCATTTTAAACACGGGATGCATTAATGAAAATAATATGTATTTATTCCGGTTGTTTGTATTTATTTTTAGAAGTTTCCATTTAAAATACTTTTTTATTAATTGGTATGGTATATGTTTTCAACTTCCATTTATTGCAATTTATTTTATGCATTTCCGTTGTCGCGAAAACTATTAATTGCTATTATTTTTGTTTTTGTAGAATGAACTTTAGTTTTTTTTTTAATTATTATTATTGGTTTAATTGATATTCAACAATAATTTGGACTATTAAAAATTTTAGGTTAACTTTTTTATTTTAAGAGGAGGACTTAACCCCTTGCCTTTAACGAACTTTATTCTGAAGAAAAAAAAATATATATTTGTATTATTTTTTCGTTTGCATTTACTTTCGGTTTTTCTTTATAAATATGGTGGCTTGGAAAAAAATTATCTTCTAAATTACGAAAAAATAAATTTTGTAAATCAAACTTTATTAGTACATTATTTTCAAATGGTAATGCGAAATTCAAACATTTTTTCAACTATTAGATTGAAATTTAATAAATTAAAAATTACCATCTTTCGAATAATTCCTATCAGGAAATATATAAGGTGGAAAGTGATATATAAAGAAAAAATTATGATTTTATAATGAAAAAAATGATTCCAATTTAAATGTCGGAGGTAATAATTAATTAAAAAAAAAATTAAATACGAGATCATGAGGAAGAAAATAAATGTGTATCCTTTAAATTTAAATGATTAAGCATTAAACATTGATTTAAATTCAGTGGATTGTGTTTAAAAGGAAATTTTTCTAATAGTTTTTTATAGTCAAAATAAAATAGCATACAAAAAAAAATAAACATTAAAAAAGTTTCACTTGTCATTTTCTTTTTATTCTGGTGCACGAGAAATCTAGATGGAAATTAATAGAAGGGAATAGTAGTGGTAGTTCCGTCGTCCGAATTTTAGGCGGAAATCCGCCGCCCCCCCGGTGCAGTGTGCCGGGCAAGCGTATGATGTGCGGCGAAATGGAGTATTTTCGCTGTTGGATTATACTGACAGTCGAGTTAATTAGTAATATCATTTCAGTTTTATTTCATCGCCAGTTCCGCGGAGTATAAAGCGAAATGAAAAAGCACTCAATTTTTAATTGGATTTGGTTAATTCGCGAGAATTTTAATGGATATTTTACATTACCGGCCGCCGTCGTCACCGCCTCCGTTACAGCTCGACCAACTTTTTTACAACTCCGTGACAAATCTTTTATCGGTCCTTTTCTCTTCTTTTCCTTATATATACTATACAGAATACAGATCTTTTATAAATATTACCGAAAAAGGGAAATATAAAACGTCAAAAGAAAATCTTTTGCTGCGTTCACATGCAAAATGAAAAATAAAACGGATCACGAGATTCTTGTTTAATTTTATGCTCTCGATACAAGTTTCACTTGCAACTTTATTTATGTGTGTGCATAAGTTAGATAAATATATGGACTATTTGTGATCCGGCTGGCAAACAGTTTCTGTTTGTGCATGAGATGCAGCTTCATTTCGGGACACGTGTCTTGTCGACACTTGCAATTGCACTCGCTTATTCATGTGCTCATGTTGACACGTGCACCTTTCATCCGAACGCACTGTAATAATCAAGCTAATTGAATTCGCACCCTTGCATTATATGCGCTTGCGAACGTGGTCTAATGGCCGTTTTACACACGTATAAAGTCGAAAATAGAATTTTGAGAATTCGTTGCACATGTAACGACTAATCGTGTTTCAATTCTTCCGCGGAATCGTTAAACAGCTTTTGCGTTGTTTCCTTTTCATCGGGGGCGATTATTAATTTGCGCTTTGTTTTCCTTCTTTATAGTTTCCGGGAAATTATCTTTTTATTTCTCGATGATTTATTGGGTTGTAATTTGTTATTTTTGAAAATTTTCTGCCTAGGTTAAAAGTCTCTTTTATTATATTTCTGTATATTAGAACGATTAACTTCATGAAAGTGTTTTTTTTACTGCCGACCGTAAATGTTGCATTATTGACGCTTAATAATTAATAGAGCGGTGTTCGCTGTTATAGCCTACGTACAAGAAGTGCATTATTTATGTAAACTTTTCTCAAAAGTCACCTGTTATTTTTTTAAATTTTTACTCTCATTTTATTATTTTATTTATAGTTATTATTCATTAACAAAATAAAATTTTATTTGTCTTTTTTGATATAGTATATGAAAAGTCAATTTATATCAGAAGTTCCTGTTTTGATTTTTTAATTTTCATTCCTGTTTAGTAGAACATATTATTATTTATTTATTCGAAAACGAAATTTCATTTACGCCTTTTTGTTTCCCGGAAATAATTTTTTTGGTTAACATTTTTACATTTATTGGTGAAATCGACCAAAAGCAAACTTTGAAAGTTAGAATTGAAATTTTGGGGTTTTTAGACTTGTACTATCTGAATTCATGCATTAAAACACAATCCCGGAAAAAACATAGACCTACGTAATAATTATGTTTTCTTTTGTTTCAGGGTAAGCACCTATAATACTTCTTCAAGCAACTTTTTAAATCATTTATCAAGCAGGTATGATTTACAATTACATATTTTTTTAACATTTAAACAAATTCCTTAAAATAAAATAAAACTACTCAATGTATATAAGAAGAAAAGTGAAAAGTATATCTAAAAAAGAAAGAAAAGGCGCGAGTGTAAATAATCGAAATGAAAACGCATGTAAAACATCGCGCCGTCGTCGTTTTAGATTGTGCCACCCCTTTTCGCATCAATTGCGCGAACGTGCGTATTAACTTTTCCGGTCCCGCGCGCTGTTCACATAGAGAGCGCGTCACGCCAAGAAATGCGTGTACAGCCAGCGCGTAAGTAAGTAAGTAGTAAGTATAAGCGAGTATAATGTTGATCGAACAAGTGCAGGGGATTAAAATGGCAATAAAGCGCGAACCGTGCCATAACAAACAATAATAATGTCGGGCTTTTTGGCACGTGACGGTAATGAATAGAGGGCGGCTAGTTTACTATAGCGCCGCGTGTCAGCTTCCATTTGTCGCTCCCCAGCATTATCCGAACCGCCGCCGCCAAAGCCGTTATTGCCCGCAGTGTTTGCTGCAAGCGTCACTCTATGTAGTATACCATACCCACTTATGACACTCCCGTCTCCCGAAACGAAAACCCTAATGTGAATCTCTCTCTCTCTCTCACTCTCCCACTCTTGCTCTTTAAAGATTTTCTCGCTCGCCGTTCCAGATTATTGTTGTTACATGAATTATGGTTTGATTCTGCTTGCCACTGCTGCTGCTTTTTACAGAGAGCAGCGTCGCTTCGTTTTCTTTGTTGCCGAATTTTGCACGATCAGAGTGCGATGATTAATTTCCCCATAACTTATTCCTTAATGCACATTGTACTGCACTTAAAATTACTCTGTGATTAATAATGTAATTATCGATTTTACTAATTATTATTTCGTAAAATCATTCAATTTTTTCTGTTTATTTTCTACTTCATTGGATAATTTATTAAAAAAAAATTAATTTCAATATAGAAGTGTGCAATTTAAGTAACAAATGAAATAATTAGTTAATTGAAAATTTTCTGCTGATTGTGTCGGGAGAGCACTTAAAGGGTTGCTTAGTGGAATACATAGATGCATAATATGTATAGTTTGTTCTCGAGTCCTTCTTGAACGATGAGTGGAGAGGAAGGAGCAAGAGAGCTAGAGCTAGTTAGTTTCCATGAGAACTAGAGTCCTGCTCCTTATGTAGATGCCCTGCGGGTAAAGTAAGAGAGGTCGCCTACTAATGTGCTTTCCATGTCATCGTTGTTACTTCAACACGTGTCCGCGCCCCATACCACCCCCTTGTATTATCGATGTATTTCCATGTACTATCACGAGATTTCACGTGCGGGAGTTTTAGCGACTGCAAACCAACCGCGAACACTTTTACCACCCCCACACTATTCATATGCTTATGCACACTAGGAGCACTATATGAGGATATCAAAATTTGATGTTTCATAGTTTTATTTTGGGAAAAAAATTTTGTTGTATTTTTTTTTGTAACTGTTGCAAACATTTCATATCTTAATTTATACGTGCATATAAAAAAAAAACAATTGATATAAAGTGTAGTAACAATTGTGCGTTTAATTGTTGCATGTGTTTGAGAGTGCGTGCAAAAAGTACAGAAATAAGTGTAATTGCCAGGATGAGATGTAAAAGAAAGCATCGGAGCGTAGAATCAGAACTCTCGAATATGGACTTATATAACACAACGCATCCAGCAAACGTACAAGTGATATTACAAACGTCACGAGGATGTTAGTTGTAGTGACATGTTATTTTTCGTTGGGTGGTGGGATTCATATGTCGTCGTTGTTGTCGGTGTCATTGTGTTGCGCGTATGGGAGAATTGCTTGTTGCGAACACAATGTTTCCCCGAACGGAAAGTCGAGCGGACTTGTTTAATCTTTTAGCGCTACATTTTTAATTTTCCACCCTGATGGATACGCCATTGACTCTCCGGCGCGCTCCTCTCTCGCTCTCTCTTGACAGCTTAACTTTTGCACCACCAGCGAGCAGAAAGCAAAGCACGCACCCAGCCAGATAAAAAGAGAGTGTGCGAGTGGCAAAAGGGAATTTGTCAAATCCCTGCAAAACTTTTCTATTTACTATGAAGCTTTTATTTACATTTATTCATCAAGATTATTGCCTTTTATTACTATGGCCCCCGTCCGTTCTTCTGATGTCTTTTTTAATTGCGGCTTTGTCATCTCTAGCCGTAAATTTTGTCATTATCGGAGCATGTTTTTGACTTTCCAGAATAATTCTTTCTAATTTAATCCTTAGTAATTTTAAGAAAAATAACACTAAATTTTTAAATGATATTAAAAAAAGAATGTGCAGATAATTTAAATAGAAACTATTCCTGCCACAAACCATTAAACTTGAAAACCCTGTGTAACAAATAAAATAAAAAACGTATTTTTTCAACGAGTGTTTGTTGTTCATTTAGTTATAGGTGCTCGGGTTGCGTAAGTAATGCGATTAAGAAAGAGAGGGATTTTTTTAATCCTATTTCAGCTAAATTCGAGCTCCTGCAAGTTAAACTTGTTAAGGTTAAGCTCGGCTATATGTTGCCCGTTGTATTTTTTTTTTCTCGTTCATTCGTTCTCCGTTCGTTGGATGGGATACACTTGATTCATCTTCCTTTGGTCCTGGTAGTTGATGGTCGAGTCGTCCTTCTTTCATTCATTGCACTTGACTCCTTTTTCGGGGCCAGCTGTAACTCACCATATAATACTTATAATAGCTGAAAGTCCACTTTTGCTGCGAAATTGAGCAGGCGCAATTTGCTAATTGGCTCCAAACAGAAGAACGCTATTATAATTAATCATCTGAACAAAGATAGGCACTTTAGACAATGCGTCTATAACGTCGGGGAGGTAGACAAAATGTGTTCTCGGTGGAGAAAAACGTCTTCGGGACCATTAGTACGATTAGTACTAATTGGCCGCAGCGTCGCTCCGATAAAATCGGCCGATTCCTTATTTATTCGGAAGTCCCGCATTGATGCGTTTGCAGTGCGCTCTCTCATCTGGTAAATTAATCGGTAATTCGATCGATTCTCGTTTCTGCAATTATATAGCTTTAGCATACTGGAAAGTCAAAAAAGTTTTGCAGCCTACATGCAGTGTATGCGACAGTTTTCCCGTAGGCATTAACCTCGTCTTAATTGGCATTACATATTTTAATAAGTTCATTACGGTTGAATAGATTAGCTTAAGTGACATTATGTTGAAAATTAATGATGTGGGACACAAAAAAGAAGGATATTTTACTGCTTATTTACATTCATTAATTTATATTATTTTCATAATTCGATTTTTCTTAGTTTTATTTATAATGGGCGTCCTATAATTAAAATAATAACCTTCTAATTATAAGGGTCGTTGTTTACAGAACGAAATTATAATCTTGGAACAGTGTACTGATGTTCAAAATTTTAAAACTGTAAAATATAATTAACTTTGCCTTTAGGCATCAAGAATCAATTTGTATAATAAGTTTTTTTTTCTAATATAATCCCTTTAATTTTATACCCAATATATTTTAATTAAAAAAAAATCATTAATAATGTATTGGTAAGGGCTCATCAGAAAAATTGAGCGCCCTAAAATGTAAAGTAAGTTTTTATATTATATGGAAATATAATCTACATTTGGTAATTTAACCCTTCAATTGGGACATGTGGTCTCTTAATCTACTTGATAGACAATTGGACAAGGTGGAATAGTATCACCTGAAATTTCGTTTTCAACTTCCGGCCTAGGAATTTTGATTGACATTTTAAAGCTAGTTAGTTTTTAATATATAATGCATGAACGCATTTCTGTACTACATTTCTTATATGCGTCCGCTGCGACAAGCTTTAAAAGTAAAGCAAACGACTAATTAAAACAGACAAAATAAAGTCACTAATTTGCTCGACGACGAATTCCACGGCAGCGTTCTCGAAACCACACACACTGGCAGTGGGCTCGTTTTTCAGCGCACGTGTACCGCCACTCGACCGTCGGGGGCCACTTTTTCCTGCGCATTTCATTTTTGCAGTTCATAAATATTTAAGCGTCAACGGCGATGTCGTTCGATCGCGCTTTGATTTACAAGCGCGACCGCCACCGATGAAAACGCGAACAGAAATCGTCAACATCATCGGCGGCGACCGACGAACACAGAACATTAAATCAAATTAATCATTATAAGGGGTTATTATAATTATTTATATGGCATAGCCATAGAGAGTGCGTAGTAGGTTTATAATAGCTACTGCTCTCTTTCGTATCGTACGTGATGTATATTAAAATATGCAAATTGAAAAATTGCATGTACGCACATTCAATTATATGTAGGCATAAGTGATTAATTCGTTAGCGACCTAAGTGGTCGTTCATTAATTAATACTTGCTCGCCGAGCGTAATTATTAAATTAGACTGTGACGCTCTTTTAGCGAGTGTAAACAAATAAATAAGAGACGAAAGTAATGGGCAATGCATATAGCGCAAATTGAATTTAATATGAGAGAACTACCGTTATTATGCGTGCAATTAGCGTCTATAAAATTGCAATAATTTATACTCGTGTTGACCGTCGATAATTAATAGAAAATTATAACAATTAGCGATGGGAATTTATGTTAAATTTACAAATGTCATGTTTTATCGGCGTCATTTACTACATAATTTATGGTTGCTCATATGATTTTTTTTTTCAATACCGACAACAACTATAAATGTTGCAAAGTAGAAAAACAGTTATAAATATTTAACGCAATAAAAAAACTACATTGTCTCTTTGCATACTGGGTGATCAAAGAAATGGTGCAATTTTGTTCAAAAACAATTTTTTAATGTTATATTATTATATCAATATATTTCACTCTTAAATAAATATTAAAAAGTATTATTAAAGTGTAATAAGTCAAGTTATTGATATGTATTGTTAGAAACAGAGAGGGGACAACGTTGCTTGTAATGGGTGGCTATTCAGAGTAATAAAGTTTCCCGTTTCAGTTTAGTATTAGCAAAAAATAGGTTTCTAACACAAAACAAAGAAATTTTTATTAGTATTGGTGAAATATAATTTAAAATATAGCTTCTCGAGACTTCTCTGTAATTTTCAAAAATAATTAATATTTTAAAAAGTATTAGATTGTGTTAGAAGGTAGGAGAAAATGCATGTAAAAAAATGAACGAAGAAGATAAAATAATAACTTGATTGCTGTTTTTTTTTTTTAAGAAAAAAAAGTAAAGTTACTTTAATGGATCTTTTAGCGTCTATATTTTTCATTTTATGAGTAAAATTTTCTATTATTTTCTTTGCATATAACTCTTTGACATTATAAATCTAAAATTTCATTTCATTTAATTATTTATGAACTTAATGATTTTTTTAAAGCGCAATTAATGTTGTTCTCATTCCGAAAAATTTTTGCTTTAATGTTTCATTTGTTTATAAAAGTATTATACCATTTTGTATAGTATATATTAATGGATCTTTTTAATTAATTTTAAAAGTTTGTTTTGTATTCAAGATAACAAAATTATGATTATTATTTCGAAGAAATGGATCATCCTTTATATTTGCCAATAGTTTGACTGTAAAAATTTAATAATAATTTATTTAAGTTATTTTTTGTAGAATTTATTCAAAGCAATTTACGGGTTCTTAAATATTTAATTCCTTTAAAAAAAAGTATTATACCATTTTGTAGTAAATTAAAAGATCTTAAAATTAATTTTAAAACTATATATTTTGCATTTAAAATAACAAAATTCAATATTATTTCGATTCTGTATATTTAGCAATAATTTTCCTGTATAGATTTTATTTTATTTTTACGATTGTTTTCTGTTTAAAGGATTTATTCAAAGAAGTTTACGGGTCAGTTTCTTTTTAGCAAGGTTAACTTATTTTAGCTATTAGGTAATTTGTAATTAAAAATTAATCTGAAAAATACATAAACTTTTAAACTAGAACCATTTTTGAAAGATCTTAATCACATTAAAGTCCTTATTTTTTTGTATAAATCATGTAAAAAATTGATAGACAAAAAATATTCTCTTTCTGTGAACATAATTATTGAAACGAGAACTTTTAAAGCAAAACAAAAATTCAATACTTTTTGCAAAAATCGCTTTGAAATCTTTAACAAATTCAACAAATACGCCAAGTGTAAAAAGGTCGTGGTCGAGTTGCCGAGTGCGAACCGAAAAAGAGAAGAAGAAGAAGAAGGAGTGGGTACTTGTTGGAAGGAAGTTGAGGGCTAGTTCCTGTTGTGCGGAACAACCCCGGAGCGTCGTATTAATGAAGTAGTACTCTTTGACGGTGTGCTCCCTCCTGCAAACCGCCAACACTATACTTGTAATGCGCCCGTAAGATGTTCTTATTGTAGCAACATTGTGTAGCAACACACAGCGTCGTTCTCGTCGACGAATGAAGAGAACAGACACGCTGCAGACCGTCCGTACACTGTACATGTACAGTGTGTATGGGGGTGGAACACGGCGCGCATTTAATTTCGCCGCGGGTGCAGTTTGTTTATCAATACTCGCGTACATGTCGGATCGTTAGTGTTGTGGCCCTTCAGCGATCGCTGATATAGCATACAATTTTGTTTTGTTCGGCACTGTATTCTGTTGCCGCTGTATATTTTTACTATTTGTTTTAAATATTATTTTGTATGTTTGTGTGTGCGAATGCGTATGCGTTTAGTAGAGATATATCTCGTGTACTGTTCATATCATTGATATAGTACGCATATTATACGTTATTACTGTGTGTACGTGTGCATAAATATTTTATTATTTCGGCTCTCGCTTAACGTGTTCATCACTGCGTACATTCAATGCAGATTATGGCGGTCATAATGCGTTTTTATGCGTTCTCTCTCTCTGTCGCGCGGTTTTTTTATTCGTCGCTTTTCAGTCTCGCTCATTGCTATCATTAACAATCGACAACTACACTATGTGTTTAATGTCCTTTCATAATAATCGAATTTCCATTGTCCCCAATTATTTATCTGCGCCGGGATATTTATGACACCGCTGTGTGCATATTCGTGCACGACTTGTTCCTACATAAAATTTTCAAATTGCATAAATAATTCGCCTTTTGTCATGTTTAAATGCCCTTTTCTATTTTTATTCCTTTTATGTTCTCTCCTTTTTGTATGAGCGAAGTGTCCGTGCACAATATTTAGTTGATTTTGATTGATTCATTATTCACTTTTAAATAAACCTACATGGCTAGTTTAAAAAGTTTTTTGTCTGGTAGAAAACTGATCTTTTACCATCAACGATAAAAAAAATCCTGTGGTATATTAGATTTTAAACTAACTTTTGAATTACGAGTAAATGATTTTCACATTGTTCGATAAATTCATAAATTTGAATATTGGAAAAACTGCGGATTTATGGTATTCATTGATCAGCCATGTCATCTATTCGTTTAATTTCTCACTGTTGGACATCGTTCTATTCACAAAATTATAAATTTGTATTTGGGAAGTGTACCGCTTCCAATGACTAACAAAAAAAGCCGAAGAATGATATTTTACAGTCTTCTAGACTCTTCCTTTCGGGAAAGAATACTGTTACAGAATTTCTGGATTGGCATTGTTAAATTAAAATCAGGGAAAGTTACGTAAAAATGATCAATTTTATTTTATCTGAAATTCGTAGTATGTCAAACTCAGGTTGAGAACTTATAAATTTCTCACGTTCATGTAAGGAAATATGTATACGAGATCATCCAGAAAGTATAATTTGTAGACATTAAAAAAGACTCATTTTCTAAGCAAAAATGAATAAAATTTCAAAAAAAAGGAAGAGTCTGATAATTAAAAGTTAATTTGTGTAGCCATTTTTAATAAAACAAGCTTAAAATTGTGCTTTTTAAATAAAATAACTTTTGAACTAATCAATAAAGTAATTTTTTTAACTATTCAAGATTCCACGGGTGCCTTTTCAACCGAAAATTATAAATTAAGGTCATTTTCTAATAGATCTCCCTCTGATTTTAATTGAAGGAATTTTATACAACCCTTCATTAAATTGTATTTTTCAAATTTATCAAAAATCATAAAATCTGGAGTAATATTTTATTATTGAAAATTACTTATTTACGTGTTATTTATTGAACTAAAGCTCACAATTTTAGAAATTAATATTAGGTACTTTTTTCCAACTCTCTTGACAATAAAACCGTTTTTGAAACTGAAACCTAAAAATACTCATACGTCGGATTCATTTATAAGATTTATGGATACACGATGTGCATGAAATTTGTTCTTTTCAACATTTATAATATTTGACAGACAAAACGGAAAGCACTGAAGAGTGGAGAGAGTCCAGCTAGGTGTTGGGCCGCCATCGAAAGGAAGGAAAGGTGTAAAAATAGCCATGTTCGAGCAGCACTTTAAGTGGCAGTTAGTACTAATAGTACGGTACTATAACATATGTAACATTTATAATACAGCTATAGAGCAGAGTTTAGCTCCAGTATAATAATAATATTAAATTAAATTTACATGCGGTCATAAACGCATGCCGGCAATCATTAAAAAGGTATTAAAATTATATTAAAAGAGCGTAATTATATGTATTAAGGAAAGGAAAGACATCGCGTCCTTATTACTATGCATATACACCACATTTAATGTGAAATTCTTCGTTCGCGTTTTATTTCATTCCTTTTTCGCCAGCCCGAGCCTTAAAGTTATAAGCCGCAAACGTAGCTACTATAATGTTGCTTGCTATACAGAGTACACTTATTACCCTTATACAGATGTGCCCCCCGATAAGACGGGTGTAATGTTTATTTTCTAATTTGCTTATCAATCGTCATGCGAGTGGCGCGCTAAAGTATTAAAACGTCGTTAAAAAACTAGTAGCTCTGCCACTGCATAGCTACCTACTACATGCAGAAAGAAGTTGCTTGGCATTGCTGCAAACAAAAATTGTACGCGCTGTGTTTTACAACGTTTAAACTTTTATTATATTAATTAAAAGTTTCACTCGATATGACTTTTAATGGCTGCTGCTGCTGCGTTGCGCTATGAAAATGCCCGAGCGTATACCGGTCGACGTGTATTAAATACTGACGTAATGTATTTCAGTAGTAAAAAGGCCGAAGATAAAGAAACAAAAATATTTATAACCGCTACTTAATAAAATTACGTTCGTAAATAGGTACACAATTGTGCACGTACAGACACTTAATACTTACTAACTGCTTAAACCGTTTATACTTTTCCTGTACTGGGTGTTATATTACATTTTAACTTTTTGGTTACATTTTGAAATAATAAACAATAAGCTTTTTTCGTTTCACTGTTTCAGAAGAATATTGATTTATCGGTGCAGTCATTTTTATTTAGCTTCACAAATTAAAATTACATTAAAATAGTTAATAGAGTTAATAAAGTTTTCAATAAAACGTTGCAAATGTTTTTATTAATTTACAGTTTGACTGTAAAATTCACAATAAATATTAGTTTTTTTGACTAAAAATAATCTCTGAAATCCAAAAAAGTAATTTAAAATTCAAAAGCCAGTTCTACTTAAACAGGATGTATTATAAAATTGAAATTTGTTATATTCATTCGGAAATGATATCTTGTTAAGCATACAGATTTATAAAGAAATGTTTAAAAAATAACTAGGGTTAGCTTAAATCTCTTAATCGCTGTAGTTTTAAATAATTATAACCAAAGTTCATTAATTTCGTTGATTTTACGTACTGTTAAAAAATTATAAATAAATCAAATGCAAAAACTGAATGTTTTTTTTTGTGTTATTATTTTAAATATTTAATTTTTAATGATCCGGGGTTCCAAAGGGCAAAACCACTATTATTTTTGTTAAAAATACTAATTCGAAAGTCCTTAATTTTGAGGAACTTAAAATTCACCCTGTATTCAATTTTATTTCGCCTGTCATTTGATAGCCCAAGCAAACAGAGAGATTTCCATCGGGGCCGGTGGAACGGATGAAAAGTGGACATAAATTAAGGTAACGCCGGCATCGTTCGAAATGATTTAGCCGTTAAAGGTGAGAGAGAAATAATTGGGTGTTAAGAAGGAAACTGATCGTTTCGTTGATTTACTTGTTTGAATAACACCCCGTCGTTTAAGTCGCATATCCGAAATGGTCGATAATTATCGGCCATCAATTACCTGAAGATGCCGCAGCACATATAATCGATATCTTCGAGAAGGTCGATTGCTCTTATTGCGCTCAGCGACATATGTTTCCGGCGGCGGTGTAATAGTTGTTCATATTTTACGATCTAAGAAAAAGAATAAGCGCGCTATTCCGCGAAACTATAAAACGTTTTTACTGCGACGAACAAATTTCAGAACACGAAATGCGCGTAATTAATCTGGGCTTGATCAGAGACGTATGCAGCCATTAAATGTGTATATGCAGATAGGTATCGGATGCATCATAAATGAGGAAACTGCGCGCGAATAGTTAGCAGCAAGTTTTTGTTTTCCCTTTTTTATTAGCCACACTGATAACTCATATAGTATAAAAAGAGACGCTGTAAAGTGTGCCGTCGACTTTTACGACGTCTACATGCACGGAGCGGATTCCGTTCGGGGTGGTCGACGCTCTTCCCGAAGGTGATAAAGCCGAGGAAAAGTATAAATTAGAGCGCGCGATAGATTCATTCGATATGGGCGGACAATAAATGATAATTAATAGCGCTTGTGTAATTGCACAATGAAAAACTGCATGTGGGCTCTTTCTGTTAGTTAGGTCTTCGAGCCGCGGGCTTGGCGACCACGAAATAAATTATACGTGGAATACTTATGCAGAGACATACTATACAGCGACGAGTATGTGCGTACGGGGTGTTTTTGTCGCCCGACAATTCCACTACTAACAGCTACTATTCGAATGCGATTATTATTAACGGCGGTATATCGTAGGAGAACCAACAGGTGTAAGCTAATTGGCACCTGGACGCTAATGTGTGTACGATCCGTGTATGCGTGTTGTGTGTGTTTGTTCGAGGACTGTTTTGCAAACAGCTAATGTAATTATTTCTGGCCAATTTTCGCAAAATAAATTTTGCTGACTGCCTGTCTTGTTGTCTTGTTAATTTCTTTCAAACGCGAAAGAATTTTTTTACTATTTTTTGTTGGAAAATGTAAAACCACATTTAGAAAGGTTATTATTTAAATAGGCGTTTTTTTAAAATCAATTTTCAGCTGTAACACTTTTTATTTTTTTATTTTATTTTTAAACATTTCTTTAAAAATCTTTAAAATCTTTGATTAACGAAGAAAATAAACTCAACGGGTTTTAATCATTCCATTCTTGAATAAAAGTGCTATATCTAGTACTTAAATAGTAGTCTGTCTTCAAAACAAATTTTAATAGTAAGTTATAAACAAATTAAAGAGATATCAAAATCATAAAATCAAAATCACATTTCCGTTAGGAAAAAAATATGGAAGATAAATCAAAATAATGGTTAATATGGGAGAAGAGATCGAAAAACCAAGAAACAGACAAGCGTAATTCATTATACAGTTCTTATTTTGGCATAAAATAAAGAAAAAACTGATAACTGAGCCTCGTATTGCTCATAAAAAAGCTTCGAACAAATTTTATTTTATATTAATTATATTGTGCGGATTACGTTGATTGACTCTTGTCTTTCAGCACGTAGGTTCCAGGATGATAAATAACGCAAAGAAGTAATGATTATGGATTTCACACTTAGTTTACTTTAGCCTTTATTTGA